>DVQG01000770.1:0-12929 GCA_018231605.1 Papilio ambrax
TCGGCACAGTATGTGCTGTTCTTCCATACATCTCTATCAGCCGTCATATCTGAATTCACTCCCTTATTAAGCATCTCTTTCATATAACCCATCCATGCTTTCTTCCGTCTCCCTTAGTCTTTTACTTCTAATCAAGACATTAAAAAAAATGATTAAATTACCATTCCATTAAAAAACACAAATATATTCACACTTCCTAGATTTATAAATTAAAACATTCTTATTTTTTGTAATTCTTTCAATAAAATAAATTTAATAATTAATTTGAATTTTCAAAACATATACTTACATATCCCAGCGCGGCCTGTATAGCGGTGTGTTCGGAGAGCGCTGCTCGTGCGCCGGTGTTCGCGAACAGCTCGTGTTCGTGCTGCGGTATGAAGGCGGTGTGCACGTCGCCCGACACGAACGCGCTCGCGCCGCTCAGACGGAGCAGGAAGTTCACGTTAGTCTCCAAACCTGCTACCTAGTGGAAGAAGATTAAAAAATCAATAAATAACTATGCTATTAGTAGCTTGGATTAAAAAAAAATGACTTAGCCGATTTCTATAATTGCTTTGTAGCTTTCTCTCGCGACTCTGTCCGCGTGGAATTAAAAGAAACAAAACTAAGCCTATGTGTTCTTCCATACTATCCTCTATGTCTATGCCAAATTTCATCGAGATCCATTCTGCAGTTTAGGCTACAAACTCTAACAAACATTCATCCATCCATCCATATAAACTTTCGCATTTATAATATTAGAAGTAAGATAAGATTAGAAAGCCATATTATTACTAAGTAACATAGACTATATTTATTACTAGAATTCTATAATCTAATCTTAAATAAGCTAGTCTTAAATAAGATAAATTTGAAAATACCAGATTTTTCAAACATACTTGATACTCTGAGAGCTTCCTTCTAGTTTTGGCTAGAGCCTGGCTTCGGTCCTTGCCCCACACGACCAGCTTTGCAATCATCGGGTCGTAATGAATTGACACCTCTTGCCCTTCGCGCACTCCTGTCTCCACCTATAAGTACAAATCATTTAAAAACATACCTATTAAACAATATGTACCATAAAGTAACTAATTTTCGACTTATCGTAAGCATCATTTTTCAAATCATAATTTTGCAAACGAGCATATTACCACCTGAATTCGCCGAAATATGGAAGCGATCGCCGTCCATATCCACGATTACAAATGTATTATCAGATAATCGACTGAAGACGACGCACAGAAAAATATTTCCCCTTTCATACGTAGTTGGGTAGGAAATTAATGTCCTCGACTGTACATTTATAATTTAATTCCTTACCCGTACGTAGTCCTCAGGCGTGGGCTGCGTGAGCCTGTGCAGCGTGCCGGGGCGCGGCAGGAAGCCGGCGGCGGGCTCCTCCGCGTATATCCTGCACTCCACGGCCCAGCCGCGCCGCACTATCTGCTGCTGCTGCAGCGGCAGCGGCTCGCCCGCCGCCACGCGCAACTGCCATTCCACTAGATCCGTGCCTGGGGAAACGTTCATATTGTGCTCTTGTTTTACACCCGAATGAATGTTCAGTTAGAGGGTATAAGCAAGTTCATACTAAAAGACACAAGATATGTCAGTTCTAAATAGAAAACATAGACATTTAAGTATGATAACTGTAATGGACGCCATCAAATGATCTATACGCGCAGGCAGTTGATCAAAGAGTAGTAAATGTTATTCCAAAAAGAATGCATATCCCAAAAAAAAACAATACTAGCTTTCGCCCGCGACTAAAAAAAAAACGTAAATTTATGCCAAATTTAATCGAGATCCGTTCAGCAGTTTAGGCTAAAAATTAACAAACATCCATCCATCTATACCTTCGCATTTATAATATTAGTGAGACATTAAGATATTATAAACATTTACCTGTAATCATTTCGGTGATGGGATGTTCGACTTGCAGACGCGTGTTCATCTCCATGAAGTGGAAGTCGTGCGTGTGCCGGTGCAGGATGAACTCCACCGTGCCCGCGCCCACGTAGCCCACCGCCTGCGCCGCGCGCACCGCCGCCGCGCCCAGCGCGCCGCGCGTCGCCTCGGACAGACCGGGCTGTACCAATTTAGCCTTTAACACTAACACAATACGAGTGGAATTCCCACGAATATTCATGAAAAACTCATACAAGCAGAAAAAGTGTTGGAGGCCAATTTTAGTGGTTCACCAATTATTTATTTGACATCGTGTACTATTCAAAAGTAGATACCCTTGTTATAAGTAAGAAATATCTTCAAAACTTATACTATACATATACTCCACGTCGCATTTCAAATCAAGATTAGGTAAAAAAAGAAATTAAAAATGTAAACATACTGCGGGTGCCTCTTCAATAATTTTTTGATGACGTCTTTGTACAGAACAGTCTCTTTCAAATAAATGTACCGCATTGCCGTACATATCTGCGAATACCTGTTATATAAAAATATTGAAGAAATATATAAAAAGCAAATCTAAAAGATAATTAACATATATGAATGTATTGAGTAGTTCATCTTTGATACTGCATGACAAAAACAAATCGTTTTTCTTAATGGACAACAGTATATAACTTCTTTTACGTCGTTGTATATGTAGTATATTATTCAAATTACAATAAAATTATTACCTGAACTTCAACATGTCTGGGATCAGTAATATACTGTTCTAACAACATACTCTCATCTCCAAAGGACTTCAACGATTCTCTCTTAGCTGATTCCAGTTGTGACAAAAATTCATCTTCAGTCATCGCAATTCTCATACCCTGAAAAAATACAGATGCTGTTTTAAATTTATTTGCAATGGATGAAACACTTTTATACAACAAAGCAATATATGTGTAGAATAAGCAATATTATAAAGAGGAATAAGTAATACTATAAAGGACTAGCTTTCGCATGGAATTAAAAAAAAGTGACTAGCCTATGTGTTCTTCCATACTATCCTCTACAGTTATGCCAAATTTCATTGAGATCCGTTTAGCCATTTTGGCTACAAACATAAAGACACATCCATACATCCATCTAAACTTTCGCATTTATTATAAGTAAGATTTTTGTATACATTTGATTCACGCAAAAACTACTGAGCCGATGTTAATTCTTTCGCTATTAGAAAGGACATTTATCAGTGAGTAAAATTTGTATTTTTTTTAATATCACGCGAGCGAAGTCGCGAGAAACAGCTAGCTGTTATACACTATACACTAGTGTAATAATAATGGTTTGATAATGTCTCCGATGTAAAATTAATCCCACCCTGCTTAATTAAAAAACATTCAGTTAGAAATCCTGTTGTTTCATTACCTTGCCTCCTCCACCGCGAACAGCTTTGATCATTAAAGGAAATCCAATCTTGTTTGCTTCTGCCTTCAGCCTTTCAATACTTTGATCTTCACCATGATAGCCTTTAACTATTGGTACTCCCGCACTTGACATTATAGCTTTAGAAGTACTGAAAATTTTTGTTAGAATCAGTTATTGCGAGAACATTCCATTTCATTCCTAATATAAATATTTAATTAATGTTAGTATCTATATCTATACTAAGATTACAAAGAAAGATTTATGTTTTTGTATGTATTTTAAAAAATACTGGGCTGATTTTAAAAATTCTTCTACCATTAAAAAGCTACTTTATCAGTGAGTAACAGGATATGCTTTATATTACTTTTTAATTTCATTCAGACGAAGTCATGAGCAGCAATTAGTATCTAATGTGTTAGATAGTGCAATGACATTGTATAGCATTGTATGGAAATTTGATTTGTTTTACATGAAAGTTAACTTGTTAGGAGAGTTATTGGAGTTTAATAGTATGATGGCTCCCATGTAAACTATCACATGTTTGAAATCTTAATTTTATAAGAGAAAACTTTAAATATTTAAACAATAAATGAACCATAAAGAAAACATATGGTTTTTCTTATTTGTAATGTTACTTTCTAATTTCCACAGAAGTTACTATTTATACAATTAATTTATGATATACAAAACACAAGTCTTATGTTAGCAGTCTTTGTAGGTAGAACTAAACTAGTAAATATGTTTCCATTTACTAAAAGAAGTTTTATATGTAGATGTTACCTTTTTATTCCCATATCCCTTATAGCAGATGGAGGTGGTCCAATAAATATAACACCTTCGTTGGCACATTTCTCACAAAATTCTACATTCTCAGAAAGAAATCCATATCCAGGATGTATGGCTTGGCTGTTCGACTTTTTGGCAATTTCCAATATCTTATATGCATTAAGATAACTTTGTGCTGATGGTGCAGGCCCAATGTGATAAGCCTCATCTGCCTGAAAATTTTAAAGTTTTTAATTTAGCATACATTACACAATAATGACAATGTAGAAAATTTAAAAACAAAAATTATCTTTTATCTATTCAATCAATTTTAAGTGTAAGAATTAAATTTTAAAGGCACTATGTGAATTATGGTTTTCAACCACTTAATATAAAATATATTACAATAAGATTTTGCCCAAGATAGTTTAATTAATATTTAAAGTCATTTTACATACTTCATTAACATGCATATTTTAAAATTAAAAATTGAAGTAACATTTTAGAAAGTAATTTTATAAACTTCTTTAATTACCATTTCCACATGCATAGCATCTTTATCAGCGTCAGAGTAAACAGCCACAGTTCTGATTCCCAACTTTTTTGCTGTTCTCATCACCCTACATGCTATTTCACCTCGGTTGGCTATCAACACTTTATCTATATTTCTCAGCTGAAGGTCATTTTTGACCCCAGCATGATTATATCTCAACCCATGTTGAGTAGTCAATGAATTACTGTGAAGAAAAACAATTATATGATATGCAATACCATACATAAATTTTAGATTTTTTTGTATCTAACGAAAAAAATTATCATTCGCTCACCGAATTTTAAATAAATGTCTTAATTTGTACATGATTCCCTGATATATTCACTTAGTATTAATAGTACACTATATATAAAATGTATGCCTATTCACAGTCAAAGTACACGCGAGTTTATCTTAAAAAACGCAAATGGCAACTGATTAAATATAACTCTGATAAAATTATAAGCGCAATAACGAATACTCGTATCTTTGTCCAATTAATTTAGGGTAAAGAATGTTGTCATAAGTTATCGCGCTTCCTTATCATTAACGAATTCTCGAATGACAGCTTGTATGCATAATTTAAACACATAATAAGACTATGAAGTCCAATCAAGGCGAGCGTTCTAGTAGTTGAACAAAACAAACCTGTTTTAATTCAGAGTATTGGCCTGAATCGTTACTCCGTAGTTCGTAACCGCGCGATTATCATGTTTATTTTTTGGTGTAATCATAATGTCAAATGTCAAAATAAATCAAATCTAATGTCAACTGTTGTCAAAGTCTTGCCACCACAGAAAAAAACTTTTTAAATTCACGCATAGAATTCTATATAGTGAAATCTGTTTAGGAAGTAGATTGATTGTAACAATGGTTCATTTTATGTCTTGTGTGTATTTTCAACTCTAATAACTCTTTTTCTCTAATGCATGTATTTACCATAAATATGTGGTTCTTTTTCAATTATGAAGTTTGGATGACGCTTTGAAATTTACCTGCTGTGCCTGGCTGAACATTTAAAAGATCTTGATCTTATTTCATGCTGTTACGGGTAAAAACTTTATTTCAAATTCAAGTCAAACAATTTAATAAACAAAAACAGTTCAAATGTTACGAACTCATATCATATGTATCTCGTATTATCGAAAAGTGATGGATATCGAGATATCATAAATAATCAAGAATGGGTATTAAAGGCTTGTGGACAGTTTTTGCCCCATATTGCGAAAAAAAATCCTTACACGAAGTAAGATTACTAATATTTTTAAAACTTGTGTATATATTATTTATTAAACCATTTAATCTCCTACTTTTAATAGATCCAAGGTGAAACCGTTGCAGTTGATTTATCGGGATGGGTCTGCGATAGTCAAAATGTCACCGACTACTATATACAGCCAAAACTCTACCTAAGGTATGTGCTAAATGTTCATCATTAGTATTTCTTCTAATACGTTCTTATAACAACTTAATCATTACTTGTTTCAGAAATTTATTTTTCAGAACCGTTTATCTTCTTTTAGCTGATATCAAACCAATATTTGTACTAGAAGGAGATGCCCCGGAACTTAAAAGAGATGTGATGGCTGCTCGAAATGCGTTACAGTTCCGAGGTGCCCCGTCTCAATCGAGTAAAACAAGTGACAAGCCGGATGTAGCCAGACGTAGGTTTAGAGGGGTCTTGAAAGAGGTGTGTTATAATTACTGTATGAAGATGTAGGGAACTTATTAATTTTGTTATATTATTTTACATGTTTCAGTGTGAGTCCCTTTTGAGAAGTATGGGAGTGAAGTGTATAAAAGGTAGTGGTGAGGCAGAGGCTACATGTGCACAATTGAATGCTCAAGGTGTATGTATTTTAATATTTTTTATTTAACTTATTAGCTGCCACACTTAGTAGTTTACATGTCACTAAAGGCAAACTTTAGTGTAGATAAAGATAAAATTTTCTTACATATTTTTTTAATATGGAGTAAGCAATTATTTCACTTTTTTCTTAGGTTGTACATGCAGTAGTGTCTCAGGATTCCGACTGCTTTGCTTACGGTGCTCGTCGTGTGTACAGAAACTTTAGTGTATCTAACTCAGCAGGGGGTGGTGCAATGCAGGGCTCTGTTGACTGCTATGACGCTGATGTTATGTTTAAAAGCAATGGTATATCTATTTAATTACAATCAATGACAAAACTATGTTTATATCAAACTTTAAACTGATATAGAACAGAAACTGTAAAGATAAATTTTTGACCACATATTTGTAGATTGTGATGTAATTATAATATATTGATAACCCTAACATTTCATAGAAATATCCCATTATTGTTTTTGTTCATTTGGTATGTACTATTAAAAGAAATTTTTGTTCCAGGTTTTGGTCGCAAGAAAATGGTCGCCTTAGCTTTATTATGTGGCTGTGATTATGGTATAGGTGCTTGTGGGTCATCCATAAACACGGTGGTGTCCTTTTTACATACTATACCTGATGATAAAATTATACATAGGTATTGTAACATCTACATTGATGACATTAAAATGTACATTATTTTGTATGTATGTAAATTGAAGAGCATACTGATGATAGCTGCAAAACCTTTTTGCAATCTAGAACCTCTACGCCATTCTGAGGTGATTTTAAAGATTAAGTAGTAGGGGAAATCAAGAGGAAGTAAAAAATAGGAACTCAAAGATCCCTCATATGTGCACTTTGTCGTTTATTTTAATGTTTGTCTAGGTAATTCTTTCAATTAGGTTGATATCATGGGTGAGTGACACCAAAGAGTTTGAGGAGCGTGGGCGCTGGTCGTCGCTGCCAGGTCGTTGCGACCGCTGCGGGCACGCGGGTCGCTCGCACGCAAAGAACGGCTGCCCCGTCTGCGCTACTGGTCGCGGATGTGACGATAAGGGACACAAGTTAGATATTTTTATACTTTTAGTGCAACTATTGTGGTGGTGTCAAGTAAAGTTTGAAATAACTGCTGTGTTGTGAATAATTTAGTAAGAAAGTATTAATATGCGGATGGATACAAAGGCATAAGAAGTATGGATGGATCGTATGAAAGAGGATGTGCTTAGAAAGCGAGTGAATTCAGATATGACGGCTGTTAGAGATGTACATATTGTGCCGACCCTCCGTTGGGACAGATTGATGATAATTCTGAATAATTGACAATCTTTAGGGTAGATTTATCATACTAAATCTACACTAAAGCGCTCCCTTAGTGTTTACGACCTCCGGTACGGTAGTTATTCCTAAACTTTTAAATTTAATTTTCAGCGAATTTAAAAAATGCATCAATTTTTAATAAACATAAATTTCAGGGCTAAGGTAGCAGAGGTTAAGCGGGAACTATCTTTACGTACTAGAGCCCTTTCATGTGGTATGCCATTTCCAGAACCAAAAGTTATGAAAGAGTTTTTAAACGCAAGCAATGAACACATCGATCTTAACGACTTAACTACACCTGTGCCTAGTTTGATACAATTTGTGGTTTGTAAATTCATCATTCTCCCTATACCTCAGAAGTACCTATACTTAGAATTCTTTGTCAGTTCTTAAATTGTCCTTTACCTCCATTTTTAGATAAAATTTTCCTATTCTTACGTAATAAAGCTACTTGTCTATTGAAATTCAGTTCTATGATATGAAATATTCTTTTTTCTTACAGAAATTAATGTGTAGTAAGTTAGACTGGTCTGAAAGGTATTGTGTGGAGAAATTCTTACCAATTGTCACAAAATGGCATCTCCAAGATACTGTAATTTGTAGAAAAATTAAACCAAAAGAAATTAAGAAAAAGAGAAATCCTAAAGGTAACAATGTAACATATGTATGTATGACAATGTGACATGATATTTATCTCTTTCATGTTTTGTTGTTTGTAACAGGTGTACCAAGTTACGAAGTAGTTTGGGATGATATAAATGGGGAGTTTGAAGGTCTCATTCCTGACGATCAATTTGAGGGTTAGTAAAGTTTGTAAATGTATAAAAGTGATGACGATTACGTTATACGATAAGTTGAAACAGCAATTTCTTTCCATTATTTTACAGATGACGAAGATCCAATAAAAGTGTGGACTTCAATAGAAAGGCAAGACTTAATGCGTAAATATTATCCAGATTTAGTAGAAACATACGAGGAATCAATCAAAAAGCCAGTAAAAGTTAAGAAAACTAGACAGAAGAAAGACAAAGAGAATCAAGATCCAGATAAACCCAAGAGAAAATATAATAGAAAAAAGAAAGTTGATGATTTAGAGATTGTAAACAATTCTTTAAAGAGATTAAGTTTAGATGCGACCTGTAATACAAGCAAAGCCCAAGTGAGCATTTCAGTTAGCAAATTGAAGAGGAAATTAAAAAATAATGTTAAAACAAAACACATTGATAGTTATTTTAGAAGTAAGAAAAGAAAATGCAGTACAAGTAAAATACATTTAAGTTTTCAAAAATCTCACAAATCAAGCAAATCAGATGAGCCTATAAGCAATTTATTAAATTTATCTCGTAAAATGGAAACCATGAAGAATCTAAGCTTTTTCAATTCAAGTACTGAGGAAGTAGATATCAGTAACCTATCAGATATAGTTGACCAAATAGTCACAAGAGGATCTGAAATGAAGACTGCATCTGTCAACAATAACCTTGTTAAACTTATTTTCGAAAAGAATAAAGCAATACCTAAGAAAACTGCGCAAAGAAATTTCATACAAAACAATTGTTCGACTCCCAAAAGTAGTCCTAGAAAGACAAAGTCTATTGATATATCAAAACGTTTATCTAAAGTGAATACGAGTTATTTCTTTGACAAACTAACCGATGATTGTGACGCTTTTGAAATGTCTGTTGAACATAAGGCAAATGATGTGAACTACGATTGTAATTTAACAGTCGATTGCAGTCTACCTGATGTTATTTTATAAAATTAACGTGATTTGAATTAGAATAACTTTTGAATTAAGTATTATTTTTAATGAATTTTTATTAAAAATGTATAAAATATTTGTTGTTTTTTATTTAATTTCCAAAATAGAAATTCTACGTGACAGTCAAAATACAAATGGTGGGTAAGCAGATAACGATTCTAATATTTTTTTACGACTCGTACACCAACAAGATTGATTCTTTACCATAACTCTTTATGAAATAAAGACTTGTTTGTTAAAGCAGGTATTTTTTATTTATATTGTTTAGTAACTGACATGGATTATAGTTGTTTTCTTGTTATTTCCTTTCGGTAAATATATTTGTATTAGGTAGATACAAGTGGTCATCGGCTGTACTTTATATTACAGAAAAAATAAGTCACACGTAACAGTAAAATGATGGCAAACAAGATGAATCAATGATTTAGATAAAAACTATCCACAAAAATATGTAATTGACCGTTTTATATTTTGTAATACTAGAGACTAGAGATTTTTGAATATACGAAATATAGACTGGAAGGACAGTTGCAAGTTTAACAAACTGAAGCTCATATGTGGGCAAATACAACTCTAGAATTTCACAATCTAATGAAAAAAGTTAGCATGCCTGTAGGAACATACTGAGAGCTAAAAAGGATACTAGTACAATGAAAAAATGCATTGCTGGAAACATTGCTCGGTGGTACGTAACATGTTCTAGTTAGTTTTAGAGTTATTAG
Organism: Papilio ambrax; assembly: GCA_018231605.1. NCBI lineage: Eukaryota > Metazoa > Arthropoda > Insecta > Lepidoptera > Papilionidae > Papilio > Papilio ambrax. The sequence continues at coordinate 10,245 of DVQG01000770.1, forward strand.
TTCTCCATTGCGGTAAAAATGGATGAAGTTTTAACCATTGTATATAAAGCTAAAATTCTAAAATTATCTCTAGTGTACGGTTTATTAGGAGGTATAATAAAAAAGCGACTGATATGTTATCTTTGCCTTTGCATTAAGTGACGGTACTTTGTTATCTTGTAGTTTCTGCTTCATAAACAAAGAGCGTTCTTTCGCTATGTAAATAATGTATATTACAACGAAAAAGCACAACGAGCTTAAGTTCTTTAGAACTCTGCATTTACAATTAACCTGGTGAGAATGTATGCAGACGAGTGAGCGTGTTACAGAAAGCAAATACAAGACTCACGTACTTCTTTTTCGTGGCAAAATGGTTACGCACACGAGACCTCGACTCGAAATATGTGTACGTATTAGACTATTTTTCTATTCAATTTCTATTTCAAATAATGTTATTTTTAGTTTTAAACTTTTACTCAGTTAGTTTTTTTTTACTTTAAATACAAAGCGTAAAATGAATTGGTTCTTATTTAAAGCACGTTTTACTGCAGTAAAAGGTTACAACATAGTTGCTGAATTTTACAAGAACGGCGGAACTCGCTTTGCAAAAATTCGATGCATAATGTCAACACGAGTGACTTTAATGGGCCCTGAGTGGGACCTCCCCCCGCCCGGTATTTAATAAACGCTTGGATTTTCTCTTTGCGCCAGTGAAAAAAATTCTGATCGCACGAAACTTGACGGAAATATGGATATTTTATATATTTTAAGATTTAATTACGAATTCAAATGAAAGAGTAATTTTTTTATTATGTTTTACTTTTATGTAAAACTTTTAAAAGCGTGTTTATACCAATCGAGTACCTTTGTACATGCTAAGATTTTTTAGTTTAAACAAAACATACGCTTATATTTATCTAACCGACAGCAAGATGTTTATTGCTGTCGCAAAATCATGTTCAATAAGTTCAAAAGTATAGTCTAAGTTCGTCGGTGGCTATTTTAAACTTCTTAAAATAAAAACGACTGTTACAGAACAGACTAATGCCAACTTTGCACATTGTAGGCTTCTGCGGAACTACGTCGGTCTGGAACTTTGAATTGAATAAAAATAAACGCACCAATGTTTGGCTTGCGCTCTTTCAAAACGTGAAGAAGTAGAATAGAGTTGAGAATAGTTACTTAAAATTTCATTAAGCCATACAAACATTGATTTTTTACATAAAAAACGTGTTAGATAAGTAGATGTATAAAGCTCGCTGGTTCAAACGAATACATTAACTTGTAATGTGTTATTAAGAAAAATAAATTAAACATTCTATTCACTTTCTTTCAGTAGAAATACTGGTTTCTTTGCTATTCTCTCCACAATTACTTACATCTTGCCACAAATGCATCCGCGAGGAACTGACCTTACGAAAGCTGCAATTAGTAATGGCTTCACTTTGTATCACGTTCATTTGTTACCAAGCTCTTATTTCAGTTATTTCGCTTTAAAACATTGAAATATCAATTTAAATTAGTTTATTCGTGATAAGTAAATTTTATAATTTCATTTTCTATCTTACTAATAATTGAACAGTGGCTAGATAACGGCTGATGATGATTATACTTATAAAAAAAAGCGTAAGATTTAAATATTATATTTTAAATTATTAATCTCAATTAAGTGTAATTAAATATTAATTGAAGCACTCGTGTAAATTTTGATAGGCACGACGAGAGCTTTCATAGGATCAAAGCGTAGACTTTGATGTCTCTCTTGAATTTTCGACACGGATTTATTACATTGTGACTCTCGTTTGGTTGCCTTTTGGGAAATAATAATTTGAAGGTAGAAATATCACTTATAAGATAGGTAAAAATGTAGATATTAAACACACAATTTCTAGAATAGGAAAATCATTTTACTTGAATTATCTTGTTTTAACAACAAGTACTTACGTGTAAACTAATTAAATACTGTCTTTCCTCGCCGTGCGCTGTGAGAAGGAAATTAAATTTAAATTGGAAATATTTCACTTATTCCTGGGGTGTAAAACAATAAAATTTTACGATAGTTTGCCGAAGTACGCCATAAAGAAGGTAGAGGCGACTTGATTGAGTAGGTACTAAAAACTTGCCAAAACTTCCGGTGTAGTAAACGAGAACTTCAGTGTGTGAAAATAAAGTATTATGTTATAGTATTTATAAATTTTATTTCCCTTTCATAACATTATTTTTAATAAACACTTAACGAAAGTTAATTGAAACAAAATTAACAAGTGTCCCTATTTCTTTCACGATAACTCTTTAATTAATACACTAATCAACGTCAGACAGTAAATAAATGATAATGTAATAGCTTACCCTAAAGCTTCAGTTTCAAATATTGTATTTTGAAAACCACAGTAAAGTTACAACAGACGCTCGAAAATTTATCTCGTCTTAAATACATTTTCGCCTAACAGCTACGTTGTAGCATGCATGCTTCAATGTAGCAGAGCTACGACGTAGTAATACTTTGAGTGTCTACGCCACGTTACTATTTGTAAATAGAATTGACCGATTAAATAGATTTAATGATATATGAAAATTTTAACAAAAATTATTGTTTATTGGATATTTGAAGACCTCTTACCTCGATATGCGAAAACTGAATGAAACGAAGTTTTATATAAATCATCTGTTTTTTAAGGTTTTTAAATAACCTGATTTTAACGATTC
>DVQG01000771.1:0-12920 GCA_018231605.1 Papilio ambrax
CTATATTTTTATGATAACATTAAACCTTATATATTTAATTAAATAACAAATGTAATAAGACTATTTTCCGCTGACTGACAGAGAATTATTTTGAGTGAGTAGGATTATGTTCAATTAAAACCAACTTCAGCCTAAACTTTCCTTATACTGATTAATTCTGAGGAGTCGTCACGAATATTCGTGATAGTAACAAAATTTGTACATCATTACCGAACGTAAAATACACCTTTCATACAAATTCGTTCCGATTTTTTTTTATGCGCAAACGTCACGTGAATATTCGTGATAGACCCTCAGGGGTATAAGTCAATGTTATTGGTTATAGTTAATTTTTATATTTATGCTGTTTTCCGCCGTATCGAGCGATGAATGCGCCGACGTCGAACTTGCGCTTGCAGCCGTTGTAGTTCATGTAGCGGATCTTGCCGAACACCGCGCGCTCCGCCCAGCCCTGGTCGTGTACCCCGCACACTGACCACATACAGCCTGCGGACACAATGCACTTGCCCAGAATCTGGAGATGTTCTACCTTAAAAGCTAGATGTTTGAACTTTATGAACGCAACGCGGAGTTACCAATAATATGCATATATCTGTACGAATAAATGTTGGTCAGTAGAACACAGCTACATGGTTTTTATTGTTATGCCGTTGTTAACTAATTGCAACTTGTTTTTTTTTTTAGAAGATTATATTATTAGTAAGAGACGGAATTAGTCTCATAAGGCAATTATTTTGTAATTGGTACATCATACGAGTCCTTGACTGTATCAAAACCTGTACGTACTGTGACCCATCAAATCAGAAAAAAAAGTAACAAAAAAAAATGTTAAGATTCGAATATTAGTAGATTATTACCAACAAACCCATTGGGATCTCGGCCATCTATGCTGTAATGATCATTCAAATATATTGCATATTTAAGCGCATCTTCTGGACTCGTCGTCCATTCTAGAATCTTCTTGCACCAGTACATACGAAGAAAGCCATGCATCTTGCCTTCTTTGACGAGCTGCAGTTGTGCAGAGTTCCACAGTTCGTCATGAGTTTCTGCTTTAGACAGCTTTTCAAGTGTGTATATGTGGGTACGTTTGTCTTTCCTATAACAGAAAATAAAATTGAAAATAAGCAGCACAAAAAAATATATTTTATTAGCAGAAAAACAAACCTATGATCGTCTAAAGTCTTTTGTGCCCAATTACTAGCACCTTTTATAGTGTCATAATGTTCATTGTAAAAGCAGAAATTATCAGCCAGTTCTCTACGCACGATTGCTTCTTCAAGATAAGCGTTTACACTCTCAGTGTATTTTGATTTGTATTTCTGGACACAAAGCGCTGCTCTCTGGACTGAAATCTGACCTATAAAGAAAGATAATTAAAAAGTATACATTGGGATTTCTACAAAAAAAAGGTGTATCACTTAATTATGAAATTACATTACCAAAATGATACCATGGTGATAAATTACTCAAAGCATCTTGTGTCGGGTCATTTCGTTTGGTAGCAAATATCTTTAGTCTTTTGTCAAGGAAACTCTTTAAGGTCTTTATAGCTTCATCATAACCTGGAGTTGCCCACTCCACCGGACCTACAGTTTTGTCTGCTTCCCGTGAATCAATTGCTTTGTCCCAATCTATTGACTATAACACAGTTAATATCATTTTAATTAAAACAGTATACAAATTTAGAAATTACGTTATGTACCATAAAAGTAGTCATAATTATAAAGTTGCAAGATTCAATGTAATTATATGAAACTGGAATACTGCAAATATAGATGACTGTACCTCTGGATTAAATTTACTTGTGTATGGATGTTTAATGACTGGTGGGAACTCGGTTAAATATTCCTCAAGCTTAGAATTTATCTTATTTCTTATTGTCCTTGCAGAATATTCAAGCTTATCGGAGGCTACCCAGCAGGGGACTACATTGTGGGCATCAACCTGGAATTATTGAGATATTACAAAGATAATGCAAAAAATATTTAAAAACAAATTGTCACTTCAATAATAATTTATTCATTCTTTCAACTGAATCATCTCCCTGTCCTTATTCCACTCATGTAGTGTCAGCAGTCACTCATCAAATCTCTAAATAAATTGTATGAATTTAAGAGAAACTTGAATTACCTGTATTAATGGTACATCTTTTTTAAACTTTTTCTTGGCTCCTTCAAGCCAACTCATGGGTGTCCTCAGGGGGTTGAAGTCGCACACAACTGCGCCGATCTTATGGTCAATGATCCACTGAGGTAGCGCGTCCGCGCCACTTCCCTCCAGCAGATGAAATGATATATTCAATTTTTTACATTCAGCTGCAACTTTTTCTAACCCTACACAATTAATATCATAAATATACAAGTTCAATGAATGTAGCTAAATGGTAAATTAAGCTATCTTTTCAATTTATTCGGCAAAATAACAGGCTCCTTGTTACCTTTAATTAAAAAATGAAATTGTCTCACAGATGCATCTAAATATTTTGCAATCAAACAAAAACATACATGAAGTGGGACTTCATTCTTAAGAGCCAGTTTCTGAGCATATAAAAATGCCCAGTTGTCCTGAACTCTGCTATCTCTCGACATCCAATAAACAATACCCTCGCAATAGTCAGGCACAAATTGTTCTTGTGATATTATACGCACACGTTTTTTGTTAAAATCATAATTCAATATTGAATCGGCTGTATCTTCCCGACTCTTTTGTATTTCATTCATAAAATCTGCTACCGTTGTTTGGGTACGTTTGTTTTCAACATTTGAAGAATCCGCAGACAACTTTATTTTTTTTGCAGCTGAAGCCATTTTAGTGATTGCAAAAAATGAAAGAGAATATACTGTATTCATAAATTTGTGTGTGTCTTCCTTGTATAAAACTTTAAACTTCATCTCATTTGTAATCCATAATTTAGGTTTTAATATTTTACGCGCCTTTTTAGATACACTTTAAAACACTGCAGTTGTAGAAATGTCAACTGTCAATTTGACATTTACCTGTTGGGAGGCCGTTATCCAAACATTTTGATTTTATAAAATGGCAACGGTATTTATTTATTAATTGTAAAATTGATAATTTATTAAACAAATAACAATTAAATAAACAGAAGCAATTAAACTAATTATAACTACTGGTACTTGCGATTTACAGGTTGATTAAAACAATTAACATTATATTGTAAAAACTTTATTCAGTACATATATATTATAACAACAGTTATTTTAACTTACATTAATAAACATGTGTGTAAAGTTAGTACCATTAAATGGCATTATAGGTATGTGAGGTTTATAAGAGGTAGATCGGACATACTTACATATTAAAAAGTTAACACAGTAGGAATAGTAACACATGTATACAAAAATGGTATAACTGTAAAAATACTCTTTTTCACAATCAATACGTAATACAGAAATATATAAAAAACACGATTAAAATATATTCGAGTATTACAATGAGTGGAGTATTCCAATGTAAAATATCAAATGTTCTCAATAGTATTATTTGTTTGTACAATCGCGGAATCTAGCGGTGATCCACCACAAAAGCTAGTCATTTAAAAACGTTTTGTACATATCGAGATTGCCGCCGGTCAATAATCGATAAAAAAATAATAATACGAAAAAAAAAAGTCCGTCAGAGGTACATCCTAATGGCGTTTTATTATTATGCCGTCTTTTGCGCAACTCAACTATCTAATTGGTTATTTGTAAGAGGAGGAGTTCGTCGCGTTGCAAGAAATAGGACATTTTTCTCAAGTGGACACCGCAGATTACCGCGACTGTACCAATGTACAATTAGGACCAATGTCCAAATTATGAATTACATTATTTTTGCGGAAAAAAAAAGTACGTAACATATGAAGCAATTCGATTGCTTTAACTGTTGAGTAAATGTACTTATCTTATCAATAATAGATTCAAATCAAAACATGAATACATAACATTATTATGTGATCTTGTCTATTTAGCTGCAATGTATTTATGTTTCTTTCCTCCGTATTTGTCGACAAAAGCGTCGACGTCAAACCTTCGCCTGCAGTAGTCATAGCTGATGTACCTTACTTTGCCAAACACTGCACGCTCCGTCCACCCGTGATCATGGACACCACTTATTGACCACATGCAACCTGCATAATAATGTTTACTTTATACAACATGCAACCATATGATATAGGAAGAATGTGGCCCATAAATATTTGCATTAAGTTAAATGATTCATTAACCTGACCTTTTGCTTATAACATGTCGGCACAATATTTACTCTTCAATACATCTCTATAAGCAGTCATAATTCAATTCATTTTCTCTTTCACACTATCTATGCATTCTTACTTCTGTCTTCCTCTTCCCCTCAGTTCAAAGACTGCATATGTAATTATTATGGTAAAGATTCCTTAACTTTTTTCCTAGTGAGCTTATGGAATTTTCTAGAGATCATATACCCCTACCAGGTCTCTCGAAGATTATGGTGTCCACTAAAGCCATTCTGAGAATCACTGACATAAACTGTTATTGTAAAATAGTGTATGTATGTGTACTTACCCGCATATCCATTAGGGTCTACACCATCTATGCTGTAATGATCATTCAAATATATTGCATATTTAAGTGCATCTTCTGGACTTGGCGTCCATTCTAGAATCTTCTTGCCCCAGTACATTCGCATGAAGCCATGCATCTTGCCTTCTTTGACAAGCTGCAGTTGTGCAGAGTTCCACAATTCATCATGGGTTTCTGCTTTTGACAGCTGTTCTAGTGTGTATATGTGGGTACGCTTGTCTTTTCTAGAATAGATTAAAGTAAACAAGAAATCATAAGAAGTTGTGTTAGAAAATGTTTTTTTTACTTATTAATTCATTATAGTAGTTGGTTTTTGGTTTATTAGTAGTATTTGGTTTTAAGTAAACAGGCTGGAAATTAGAAATAGTGAATTTTTATATCTTGAAGGTATACAAACCTATGATCTTCTAAAGTCTTCAGTGCCCAGTTATAAGCACCTTTTATGTCATCATAATGGTCACTGTAGAAGCAGAAGTTGTCGGCTAACTCTCTATGCGAGACAGCCTCCTCCATGTAGAGTTTTACACTTTCTTCATATTGATTTTGATAGTTTTGAACACAAAGCGCAACTCGTTGTACTGAGATTTGACCTGGTAAGGTTTTATTTATTTATTTTAATTGGTTTCAATTATATTCTGAGGATATAAAAAAAAATTAATAATATACTTTACCAAAATGAAACCATGGTGACAAATTGCTTAGAGCATCTTCTGTGGGGTCATTTCTTTTGGTAGCAAAATTCTTTAATCTCTTGTCTAGGAAACTCTTTAATGTCTTCATAGCTTCCTCATATCCTGGACTCGCCCACTCTATTGGTGCTACTGTTTTGTCAGCATCTGTGCTTGAGATTTCCTTGTCCCAATCAATTTCCTAAAGTGAAACTATAAACTATAAAAATGATAGGGGCATGGTATGTGTTAAAATATAATTGATGCTTGTAATACAATTCCAACATTTTCACTTCATCAATCACTTTAATAATTAATTAATTAATTATTTTTTATTTTATTTATTTACGGATAACTTACAGCTAGCTTAAAAAAATAGTAATGAAAGAAACAAAAAACTGAAAGCCAATTACAAGTTATCGCACCTAGGCTACTTGCTTTTCTTTTTTATTCCAAGTGGGCGGAATTGCAAGCTAAAGCTAGTTACTAATAATTATCATAAAGATGATTTTGACTTACTCACTGACTTTATTGCCGTAATATTGTATTTCCTTTTCTTCTTCGAATTGTAATGCACTTGTTAGATAGCTTGCTAAGTTATTGTTTTTGATTTGTTCAACAATTTCATCTTCTTCTACTTTTGATAGATAAGGTATACCCTCATAGATGAACTGGAATTATCAGAAAATACAAGTGTAAAAATTGAGAAAAGAGTTTGGAAGCAAAGATGTTAAATGTTAAAAAGTTTTTATTCTATATGTGACTTATGTTTTTACAGTAGTGAGACTTTAAAGTTTATAGCACTACATTTAGCTGCCGTAGGAAATCTACCTAGATGTCAGTTGGGCCTACTGTAGATGGAGGAAATATATATACATAAACTGCACTTTATTTCAGATGAAATTGTGAGCCAACATATTTTAACTATACATTTGTGTGTCCAAAAGTGAAATTCAAGTATTTAATTCTTACCTTATTAAAATTAAAATTATGTTTACACAAAAACTTTAATGTTGAAGCTTGAAATATGAATGATTGGTCAATATCTCCCAACACTTGAGGACACAAGTGAAATGTATACCCAATAGCATTATATCCATCCTTGTCTCTGTCGTACTGGAACATTGTGAGACCCACTTGTGAAATAATCATGTTACTAACTTCATCTTTGATTTTATTATACCTTTCTTCATTTGTGTTAAATAATCTGTAATCAGTGATAAATTCATAAATAAAACTAGCTTATAATGGTATTAAAATTGTGAGAAACTAAAAAATGTGTTTGAAATATTGAAGGTAAGAGTTACACTTAAAATATAATAATATAGTTTGTAGTATTTTTTGAGGTAATGAAAAAACTATAAAACAATTTAACAAGGACGAGCTCCTAGAAGTTCGTAAGTCTTCTCACCTATGCTGAAAACATTCTCCTGATAGTAAAGCAGTAAATTCAGCATCGAATCCAATAAAACATGAACGTTTCAAATTATTAGTTATATTTTCTAATTCCTCAGCAAAGTTCTTTCTTGTTATCTCCATTATATAAATAACAGTTTGATCTATATTTATTACTAGTTAAATTAGAAATAATTAACCTAGTTAAATTTAAATATTTTATGTATTTCAAAATCCAAAACAATGAAAAATTGTCAAATGTCACTGTCTGTTACCAACATTTTATGTTTGAAAGATCTTTTTTGTCTATGATTTGTCTACGATGCATGTTCGGTCATCGTTGCAAAGGTGAAAAAAAAACTTTTGTGTTTTATTTCTATACATTTCAAAATAGGTTTGTACGTTTGATAATGATATCTAAAAAAATGTACTTTATAATCTCGTTGGCAACATAATGTTACCATCATCGATAAGAAGGGGGATGGGGGCAGCCATTAGTATTCTAGCCAGTAGTATATACTTGTAAATGTCGGCGCCTATGAAATTATCCACATCCGCATTAAAAAAATTGTGTTACGAATTCAAATCCTGCTGCATGCTACTTTGATTTGCCTGGTTCCCTTTGTAATCTTTTGAGTCGTCGTCTTTGTATTGAATTTGGTGTATTTTAATTTGAAAGTGTAATCAATGATATACATTTATGATTGTTATGTAATATTAAATTTCTTATATAGTAAAGGTAAAAATAATTTGTTAATTAACAAAAGATGCTTTTTTTTTATTTAGATTAAAATTAAAACTGCTGAAATTTTCATATGCGTGCAGATAGTATTAGGTAATTCCTTCTTAAATCGGAAAAATTGAATCTTTGGCCACGACATTTAAAAACATTGCTCATAAAAAATAAGATTCATTTTCTGCTTTGCAACTGATCTCTTTTATACGGATACACGGACTAAAGTTTCTACGTACTTCAAAACCGCCTGCCGCCGCCTTATTTTTCTATTGTAATATTTGCATGTATTGAAATAAATCATAAACGACTGGGACGATTTCAATAACTCCTGCACCATTTAAAAGCTATGTTATCACTGAGTAACATAGGCTATATTGTTACAATTTTTCCATATGTTATATAATTTTATAGTTTAGTTTAGTAATTTTATACTATAGTTTTATATAATTTAGTTAATAAACGTAACAATTAATTTTAGTGGCTAGCAATTTCAATGGTATCTAAGCACCATGATCCTTGGCTCAAGATACAGATAAAAAAACACAAATCAAAAAGAAAGGTACGGGTAAAAAATATTTTTGTATTCGTGTATGTTTACGGTTTCGGCACAGCGACGCTCGTAAATTGCAAAAACATGCAAATTATTCAGAGTACGGCGTTACTAATGTCGATAGCGTCAAGGCCGGGTCGCCGGCTGGACTCGTTTGTGTAGAAATATATTTGCGGTTTGTTTTACGAATGAGGAGAGATTTGAAGATAAAAACTTCATGTTGTGTAACTAAACTTGAACTTTAAATAAATTCTGTTTGTAATTAATGTGAGAATAAACAAATAAAAGAATGTCTATTGTCTATACTGTTTAGTTGTGTATGAATTTTAAAATTACTGTATAAGGTATACTAGATAAGATTAATAATGTAAAATAGATCAATCAAACTAATGACAGTTATGAAATCAATCAAGTTAACTACAATTTCCATCTGTACTTGTCTTTTAATTGCAGTTGCACAATAAGTTACGTCACGATGTGGAGAGAGTTCGTGCGGCGCGGGGCTCGTCAATTTACTTCCGAATTGGAGCCCTCTTAATGCAGCGAGTAGCGACGTTAAAAGACTAGCCTCAGGCGCCGATGCACCTCGATGTTGCAACGTAAACAGATAGTGGATCGGGTTGCAAGTCCAAGCCGCAACCAGTCGCCACTCAATGGTCGGCTCGCGTGGTCGGCTCGTCACGCTCTGACGTCATTATCTTGTAAAGGAATCGGTGTGCAATTCAAAAATGTCGTAAGACATTGCGCGGCTGTACTTACTCAACTAGTGAGCGAAATAAGTTAAGGTTTATTATCAAAGATGGAGAAGGAAAGCGTCGACCCACGCGATGTGTTCGTGAAGCCTAACTACATGCTGATGTCCTTGCAGAGGATACTCGTGTTGTTTGTTATATTGGCCGGTGTAATTGTTGTTGTTTATTACACACCGATGCCAGGTATGAAAATTTTATAAATACTCCTTTCCTGTTTTTGTTGATCTGTTTTTAATAACTAGTTTAATCTTAAAACTGGTTACTCAAATACCTATGTTTATTAATTTGATAATACTGTAATTAATATTAACTGGATACGTTTTTTCCAGAGGAATATTTTGAAAACTGTGATCGTGAATGCCATGAATTGGATTGGCCGATGATTTGTCGTGTGAAACTAGTCATAGAAGTCTATAAAACATACAGCAAGTAAGAACTAGAAATTAGTTTTTAACACACTATAAAGCTTTACTATCATTTGAACTATTTCTAAATTAGAATTATTTGGTAATAATTAATTATTTACAGGTCTTGTAACAATTGCGCCGAAGCACATGGTGTAGACTGTCCACCGATGTGCATAACAGCCGATGGTCGAGAACGCGGCGTATTGGCTGCCAACAGAGAACTGCCCGCACCATCCTTTCACGTCTGCCAGAACGATATCCTTGTTGTAGATGTAGTGCATCGAGCTCCAGCCCACGCTCTATCAATTCACTGGCGGGGACAACCACAACGGGAAACCCCTTTCATGGATGGTGTGCCAATGTTGACTCAATGCCCGCAGCCTGCTTATACAACATTCCAGTATAAATTCCGAGCATCAGCTGTAGGGACGCACATGTACCATGCACATTCCGCCGCAGATGCGGCAGACGGGCTCGCTGGTGCGTTTATTGTACGTCAATCTCCTCGACTAGATCCGTTAAGGAAACTGTATGACATAGATGCTACTGAGCATACGATCTTCGTAGCTGAATGGGGCCATTCTATGGGACCGTTAGCTGGAGTAACACCGAACGCACCGAACGCAGAGTCATTACTAATTAACGGAAAGGGAAGATCATCTGAATTTTCGAATGCTCCAATATCAACATTTACTGTTGAAAATGGAAAGAGATTTAGATTCCGTCTTATGTATGGAGGTGGATCTAAAAGTTGTCCCATTAAATTTTCTGTTGACGACCATGTCGTTAAAGTGATTGCTTTGGATGGTTCTGGTATACAGCCTGAGGATGTTGACGCTATAACATTTGCTAGAGGAGAGAGAGTAGATTTCGTACTAGACGCTAATAAAGCTAGCGGAGTATACAAAATAAGAGTAGTAGCTGAGAAGTCTTGTCAGGAGGATTTAGAAGGTGTAGCAGAGTTAGTGTATAAGACTTTGGACAGTAAAATTCAGAAAACAACTGAAAACGTTAATCTTCCAGTGACTCGTGAAGTAACTACAGTGAATAGTGACAGTTGTACTAGTGACAAAGTGTTGTGTCTAAATGAAATACACTCTGCAGACAATTTTCCGGCCAAGCTCGCAGCGACCATAGATGAAGTTATTTATGTGCCTTTCAACTATTCCACAAGACAAATATCAGCCAAACGAGTCGGTAAGTTGAAGCAATGCAAACATTTTTATTGACGTATGTCTCATTAGAGAAGATAACTCTTAAATGGTATTTAAATAATGTCAGAATAACAAGTGTAAGTTGATTGAAAATTGTATTAGCAATTAACTCTGAATCGCTTTAAACTAAGACCTAAAGGAAATATAATAGGTAAAAGCGTTGATATACATAGACATAGTAACGTATTAAAAAATAGAAGTCATTGTTACAAATGTCCAACAAAAATAATCTCTGACGATCATGTTATCCTAATGAGCTATTTCAGGTAAATCATCTGGAAGTTTTTATGGACAATAAAATTGTTTTGTTGTAGTGTTCATGTCAATGACACTTTATTACACTGAGTTGACAAAAATTTACTTCGCCTTTCAAGTTTATGGCGAAAATACTTTTGAGAACAGTGAATCTAGAATATGGAGGCCCAATTATAGTCCCTTTTCCTTGCCACCCTTTTCTTTAGAGGAAAGGATAGAAAGGAAAAGTGCATTTGACGGTGGAGGAGACGCATAGAAAGGGGAAATGTCCTCTTTGTGTGCGTCTCCTCCTCCGTCAATTAAGTGTAGGTAACGCATCTTCAATTGCGGATGTTTATGGGCAACGGTCGCTTTCCATTTCGATGCATTCAGGGGGCCGTTTGCTCGTTTGCCAACCTTATATTATAAAAAAATATCCAAGAGAACGATGCGTCTATAATTATTATTAATATTATATTATAAGAAACAATCACTCGTAATAAAAGATTGTGGTTAGAGAGTAACGCGACCAGTTCAATGTCATTTCATATTATTTTGTGAGTGGTAATAAATTTACGACTCCTAAGTAAAACGACTTTGTCTCCCACAATCAAACAATTTTTACCTACTTCCAATATTTGGGAAAAAATATTGGAAATGCTTGTTTGTTTTCACCCAGTTTTCCCATAAAGAGAATGAAATTGCTTACATTGAATGTACAGGTGTATAGAATGTTTTGTTTTGTACGTTTATCTTGATTTTTCTGTCCCTTGTGAGATAAAATGTAATAACATTTTTATATTTTCATCGATTCGGCTGATAAATTATGTAAGTACTTAGGTACACTTCATGTTCTAGTTATAAAGATAATCTAACTGTTAAAGTCGTATTTAAATGCCGCGATGAACCACCCATAAACTAAGTTTTTAATAGAGCTACTAATTGCGTTTGCTACGTTTCTCTTTCTAGGGCCAGGGCTTTGAATATTTTTAACATAATAATTTTTAAATGTCATGGAAATCCGATATGTGAAAGATTGCAAAAAAATAAGAACATTATGTCAACATACTTCTTTGAAAATAATTATATAAGTTGTGTCCAAATTGTTTGAAATTATTGCAAAAAATTCCAAACAACGAAGTACGTAAACGTACGTGTGCATATAGGTACAGTCAGCGTCTACCAAATTAAGGCAAAGTTAAGTTGATATTAAGAAATAAATAGATTTATAGAGAGTAGCTTGTTTCGTGTAAGGTATAGTGTATATAGATTATTCCTATCATTTTAGATCTATTTTTATTTCTGATAGTTGGTGTCATAATATTTTTTCCTTTGGTTGCAATGTGGGTTTCGCTAACTGTACAAACATTAAGCTTACATAACCAAACTAGGTATGTCAAGTAGGTCACGATTATTTTGTAACTGTACTTTTTCGTTTTATGCACCGCGCAGTATGAAACACTATTTTTTATATAACGTAAATGATGTATGTCTCACTGCCCTATCGGTAACAAGTCGAAGTTTCAGCAATTTTTTCCAATCCAGAGATTGATGCTAATAATAATTAATTATCAACATTAATTTTTATGTTAGACAATCTATTTAAAGATTTAAAATGTTTTGGAAGTGTGTAGATCTGTTCGTAAACCTGGAAAGAATAACCTTCAGATCCACTGAAAAGTCGGTAGCGGTTAAATCACCTGCACACGATCGTTCACTATAGTACAAACGAAAATTACGTGAGAAATTGACAGACAATGTCCCATCAGTTCTCTTATAAGAGTCGTTTATATTTGATTTCACGGTGCTTTAGGAGAACGCTAGGAAAGTGTAGTAATAGCGTTTATAGATAATCGCGTGAATTGCAACCGTTAATGACGTCAACAGATTGCAGACCGCCGTGCTTGTCTCTGCAATCAAGTCGGCTCTATTTACCCCGCTTATTAACAACTGTCGTAATTACGTTGCGAACGTAATGATAGATTTATCATTCACTAAATTGATACGAGTACAGCTAGGTAGTAATCAATGCGTTGTATAGTCTGAAAACTATTGGTTCTAGGCTAGAGATTCAGTACAGTAGTAGAAATTTTATTGGTAGTAATGATTTTCTAACTCAATATGTTATGCCAAATACCATATTTGTGAACCTTAAATACAAACGTTTACATTATATTAGTCAACAAATTAAGAAAACCGTTTAACAAGAGATGATTCGATTAAGCTTTGCCCACACACTTCTAATATTCATTTTATTTTTGTCTCCGACCTTCAGGTTGGAATAGCTTGTACGTCTTATTCCAAGGCTCGTGCCCTTTCATTAGGAGAAAGTATGGAGGCGTCGTACGCTCTCAATGATCACAGACTAGCTTCTTTACGTATCTTTTTATTATCATTGT
>DVQG01000772.1:0-12919 GCA_018231605.1 Papilio ambrax
CAAGACCTGTAGATTACAAGTCAAGTGCTTAAACCACTGAGCCACCGACGCTCTTGATTGACAAATGATAACAATATGAACTAATTATTTCTATCCTTCTACTTCTCTATATTTTATTTTTATTTTTTTTAATTACCTTATATTTATACGCTTTCACCTTGAAACAATTTGAAAGTGACTGTCCTAAAAGGTTGGAGTAGTTATTTATAAACAGGGCTGTCGACTTAAAGAATTATTATCTTGTTTTACAACAAATACTGTAACCAGACTTACAGCCTAATATAAGCGAAGGCGTTGCTTAGACTAAGACCGATGTAAATGACAATAGACGTGTCATACCCGTAGAGGTGACAACCCTGTTAAACGCACATATTAAGTGCCCTTTTAATGAATTCCTTTGTCTTGTCACCTGTGACTTGATACATTTCTTGAATTATGCCAGTAATTGAGAATGTATTACGTCATCGTTGTGTGCCATTGTGTATTGTGTAAGGCAGTTTGCGACTTTAGTTAAATAATTATAAGAAATGTTTTCGATTGGATATGTTTTAACGTTAATGAGATGGTAAAAATCAATATTAGTTACATGCAATCTTCCGTCATATCCTCTATCGCATGCGTAGAAATTTCTCTAAATACAAACAACAATCGACAATCGCTGAACACTGTTGTGCGATTGCCGATTGTTTCGCAGCCAATTCAACTGTTTAGTTGCACAACTGAAAATCGAGTAGGTGTGTTCAGGTGTTCACGCTCTTGAGGTGGAACACCGCTATATATCCTGATTGTACATACATGCAGTTATACATGTTTTGTGCGTGTTCACACTGCAACAGCGAGGGTGTAACGACCTGCGGGCGCGGGCGGTCGTAGCACCCCGCGCGGGTTCGAGGTCGTCACATTTAAGTTTTACAATTGACTTTATGACAACCTGGTAGATACGACTCTAAAATAAATTGAGGTATTGAGAATCTTGAAGAAGAATCTTTAAAAAACATTTAAAAGAATTTGCTTTGCAAATACCAAATTCAATAAAATAGCACTGACTTAATTATTGATTACTAAGGGAGCCGCTTAGGTTAGTATTATATATCCCTGTACTAGGAAACCATAACATTTTGTGAGCCGTCGCGTGTGAGTTGCACAAACAATTGGTGCCCGACGGAAACCCGCCGATGGCTTGCATTGATCATTCGCTCACTTTCTAACTGCACGCAAACTTCCTTACACACGACTAGTTAATAACATTATTTGAGTTGAATGTGTTTTATATGAGTTAATAAACTCAATACGCTATAAAACTACGTTTTACTACGTCTTAGTTTATGTTAAAATCGACAACTGGATTTCTTCTGCCATCGTTTAGATTATTGTAATGAATTCAGTGGGTTGACAACATTTCAGTTTTGGGAGGACGACGTAATAAGCATATGAGATTATTAAATGATGGTACCATACCAGGCTTGTAGACGTCGTTCTATTGAACATCCCGATGTTTATTATACCGTTTTACTCTCTGTACCACTTTTCCAAGTAAAACTTTCAAGCCCTCATCTCCGGACCCGTTATCTTTTCTGACAGGTTCCCTTTCCACAGCCGCGGCTATATTGTGTAAAGTTGCGGGTTTTTTTATTGGTACGCGCTTGAAACCGGATCTGAATGTACTGTATCACGCGGAGAAAAATCTCTTTGTTTATTCTCAGTAATGGTTTTTTATTTCGCCATTAAATGCGCTCGCTTTCGGCGTTTTAAGCGTGGTTTTTGGAGCGAATCGGATAGCTCTTTGGTTAATATTTTCTCTGTTGACTGATTTTGATAAACAAAAACCGTTTGTTGGAAATGTCACTTCAAAAATAGTTAACCTTTGAACTACTTGGGTGATCGAAATGGTTGTTAAGTTTTCTTGTACACTACATAATGTAATGACACATGAAAATTAAGGTAAATATACGGTAATTGTGAGTGTATGGAAGTACTCTTGCGACAATAGTAATGCTGACCCGGTCGTGGTTCCCAAACTTTTTCCCATTGACCTAATTCCGCGTCGACCTACTCTGGCGCCCCCTACCGCATCTTGTGTCCCACTTTCATTACAGAATGCAAGCTTACGTTCTGTCGTCTGTTTGTTGGTGTTTTGTTTGATTGGAAATGAGGTATTTCAAATACCTTTGATACCGAGAGTGAAAAATGCTCGACATTTTTAACGCATTGTGTTCACCAAACATGCAGTTTAAGCTTTCAAAACATTTATACCTTTAAACACAATAAAACCTATACAATACTCTTGGGTTTAACTCAATGAAGTTGTTTTTTTTGTAGTGGATCTGAAAATATACATTCAGAAAATGCGTTGAATACGTTTTATAGCTGTCGATTTGCGTTTTGCGATGAAAGTTGATCGATTGAGTACAATAACCAGTTGAGGCGCAGATAACTGGGCGCGGTAACGCACTTAAACGACCCGAGACCCCGCGCCTGTAGATCTGCTTAGGGTTCATGTAGACACGCAGAACTCTATTGAAGCTTGGGCTTAACCGTGATTTATGATAGCAATGTAACGCTTACATTACCACATTTTGTTCATCACTTTAATATTTTACATAAATATAAATATAGCTATATAAAATAAGGAAATTTAGTTTTTGCGATGAAATGGTCTTGTTTATTTGGTCCGCAAGGTCGGAAGATGCAGGTAAGTGACACGGGAAATGAGTGTGTTTGTGCGGAGTTCCCGAAAATATTATTTATAAACAATGACACTTCCCAGATCTCCTTAATGATGTTTGTTTTTAACGAAAGGTTATTGACCTCATATTTGAATAGTAACTAGTTACAGATATCACTAAATGAGGCTTCTTCTAATCATAAATGACGACCGTCGTATTGTATTTTACGGTATTGAATCGGAAATTAAATTCGTAAATAACCTTCATTCGCAGAAACGCATTGAGTCATCCGTTGAGTCAGTTAATTTCGACAAGTAACGGTTTTTACCTCCTCCCTTCCCCTTCCCTCGAGTAAAACATGTTCATGCGTATCTGTGTGTGGGCGCTGTAACACCGTGACCGATGACAACGCCCTGTTAATTGTTTATTTGGGCAAGAGTACGGTATGATTGAGGACGAGTCCAGAATTAGAGGACAAAGCGAATTGGGAGGACTTGTAAGTAAAACGGAACCTTTAGGAAACCAGTTAGAAATAATGAGAGAGTCTTAAATAAATGCCAGTTTCGCACTGTATACTGGCAGGATAACAATAGTCGAGGTTAAAACTATTTCTCAAGTTAGTAATCAACGTAATCTGCCAGTGAACGCAGCAGGCACTCCGCAATCACGTTGTCACTCGCTGGCTGATAACGACTTGTTGACAACTAGTGCAAAATTCACTTCCTAATATTTCATAACATTAACGGACTATTAATAAAAATTCAATGCGATTATATTTTGAGAGGCTTTTATAATCTGAATTATAAATATTGTAATAATAACAAGTAACTTTATAACTATCGAACTCCCTTAGGGACAGCAAACTAAGTTTTTGTCTTCCAAGTTAATATGTTCTCCGTCACCTCAATCGTCATCCCTTGATCATGTCACCTTCCACGCAATCCATCTCTTTCTACGTCTACCTCTAACGGTGTACCTCCACACTCATAACTAAAGTTCTCCTTCTCACATGTGATTCTTCCCTCATACCATACTAACCTTTTACTCTTTGTTTCTTTACCACTGGAGCTACGTTTAGACCACAATTATATATGCATCATAAAAATAAAAAGTAAATAGTAAATATCCCCTCTAAATATGCTCCAATCTGTAAAGTTTAAAAGTTCTGCATTTAAAAACTGCTTTTGTGCAAAATGTACATTTTGAACAAATTAAAAAGTACGGCGGCGGCGAAACTGGGTCAATTGACCCCCCGACCGATAAACAACCGAGACACAAACACTGCCATCGACATCGACATCGACCCCACTAATTTCCATCGAAACAGCTTCTCTAAACTGAACTTTGTTAATACTGTAAATAGTTGAATTTTCATTGCGATACGTTTAGAAAAATAATTCCATCAACTGAAAAATATATCTCAAATGAGTTTAGAAAATAAATCAACTTCAAGAAATTGTAATAAAGCTTAAAGCTCGGGCAATGAACTTGATTGAGCTTTAAACGGCGAAAAATTTATTCTAAGTTCCCTGACCCGCTAAAGCAGCGTCAAAATGCATGAATCCAATCAAAGCAGTGCATTCGATTCAACTGCGCCCCACCCCCATGTCTAGACGGGTGCAACCGGTAGCTGTAGGTAGTTGCAAACACTCAACAGCTGATAGTCTGCTGAGCTTCAGATCAGTTTATTGTGAACCGTCGCGGTGGGAGGACGTGCCTCATGCGCGGGCCCGCGTAAACATGCGCGTTTTACTCGTAATCTTATGATATAATCATCTTGTTTGTGATATGATTAACTTTAATTAAGTACTAATTAGGCTTTATTTGATCTTTTTCTCGAAAATAAATTCAATGTTTACGAATATAGTCTTTGTTTTGATTTGACGAAACTGATTTTAATTAGTTATTAACCGCTAAATTGCTTCTATTAAGTATTATTATTAAGTTTTAATTTTTTCAGATAGACAATTTTATTTCCATCCGATATATAACTATATATGTTTCGTTTTAACTGTGATATTCAGTGATTTCAAGATGTTCTGCCTCTTCAGTCCACGTAAGTGTGCATTAAACTTTACATCAAGCCTGTCTCGACGATGACTGTTGGGCGACGTCATTGTTGTAAAGGGGTTGTTTACGGCGCGAGTTTACAGGAGGGCTGACAACCCTACTGGTCCTTTTGAGTGCAGTTTGCTCCCATGTGTAACTCTTTTCTTTAACTCTAATTTCCAGATTTTTCGTTGATTATTTCTTGATTTTTCGGTAATTTAGTGTTGATTAAACAGTGTAAATGTGTTGATGATTGAGTAGTTGTTAATTAGATGTTTGTTGAAAGTTACAAATATTGCTAAATGATTTTTCGAATGCGTTGTTATGAAACAGTTTCGCTGCAAAGGGAAAGTGTTTCTATGCACTGAAAGCTGCACGTCAATGTAAAGTTTTCTCGAGTGGCGATGTTTTATATCACGACACAATCATCCATTGTTCTTATTTGTATTTTTTACTGAATGAAAATAATAATCGTCATACCGATGATACTACTGTAATACAAATGTTTTGAGATGTTTGCTTTTGAATGCCGTTTAAATGATTTTGATATGGTTTCGATTTCAATTGGGTTGTTTCTCGTCTTGTTGTTCTCTAAACTCCTATAATAATTGACTTTATTTTAATTTCAAAAACAGCAGCTTTTGTTTCAGTAATATATATTTTATAATCTAGTCGAAATCGATACTGTTAGGTCACTAAAAATCTCTAAGCAAAAGGTTTACCAATGCAAGTGTTCTACTTACGTCGGCCCTGTGGTATACTAAAATATTCAAAACTTCTCTATAAATGTACGCTGACCATTTTGTTTCCACACAAAAGGTAAATGCAACCTGCATTTAGCTTCCATTTGTATTATCTTTGGCCTTTTTACACTTTAAAGTTATGTTATAACAAAGAACGAGGTACAGTTTAAAGTTTCTTTACATAATTTTGCTTGCGACTTTGTTTCCGTGAAATTAAAAAAGTAAAAAGAGTTATTCATTGATAAATTGCCTTTCTAACGGTGAAATAATTTTTAAAATCGGCCCAATAATTTTTGAGTTATTTCAATTACAAAAATACAAATCTTTCCTTTTTATAATATTATTATAGATAAATTGATTTAATTTAGATTAGCTCCACTCAGGGTGTCTCTTAAACAACTTTGGATGGCAATTAGTACATTCTACACTCTAAAATTAGATATAAATGTTATTTACTTGAACTAAAAAATTTCAGGTCATGTGTTGGCCAGTTTTAAGTACCAAAAATACCTCTAGTGCTTGTGACCTGGGCTGCCTTATTATAATTGTAAAATTGTCGCGTACTAATGAAGTGTTTCTCGAGGGAGGGGGCCCTCTAATCAACCCCCTGATGACGCGTGATGACGTAGGCTTGGGGTGGAGGTGATCAATCTGTGCACTCAACGCTCAAGTGCATAAGATTGGTATTTGCATTTTCAGTTTATGGCAGCACAGACATAGTTATGTATGTTGGGTATAACAATTGGTGCATTATAATTGCTATGTACAATCGGGGACACTTGCAGTGTTCCACCTAAAAGCTACAATCATTTGAAACGAAACGTGGAACAAAAATCAATACAACACAGTTTGTAAGTGTCTGTACAAAAAAATTGGTTAGTAATAAATGATTACTGCTATCTAGTTAGTTAGTTGAAGGAAGAGGCAGAGTTTTTCGTTGCAATGAACATGGCAATTTTTCTTAATTTGGTTCACTGCGTATTTCCGCGACTGTACATAAGTTTTATGCGGATTTGAAATGTGATAAATGAGAAATTAATAAGGGATTCCCGTTTGTCTTAAAAGTTATTATAACTGTAGATGTGTACATTTTTAGATGGACATTTAAAATATAGTTGTTTCTAATTAATTTAACCTTAACAACATATAATCAAATAGATGCTCTAAGCTTTTCAAGTTGTATGATAGAATAAGCGAAGTAAACGCAGCTGTTGTAATTTTAGTATAATATTATTGGTGAGAAGGTGAACGACACAAGAGATTCGTTTCCTCAACTCTTTGTTGTCTGAACGTTGAACCAGGTCCGGGTCTAGACTCGGTCTAGACTTTCAGACACCCCCCTGAGGTCCGTCGGGCCACACGATTGATGTGTATTGCCCAAGTTATAACGCTTGGCTGCTTATTAAATATTTCAATATTTTAACAAATTTAATTTAATTCTTAACTTGTATGTGTTTATCCAGTTTATGTAAAGGTTGGTATCTGGAATTAAGTTTTCATGACGATAGTGATTTAAGTTTTTTTTTTTAATTATAAGTTTTAACAAAGGTTTCATTGGTCAATATTTATTAATTTTGTCCGTCTGTTTGTTGCAGGTCAGTGTGTTGATATTTTCGAAACTTGTGATGAAGAAAATGAGATGTTGGAGGTGAGCTTAAATAAATATAAATTCTCTGTATACGATTACATAATTTTTATTCAACGATCTGTATAATAGTAACAATCAGAAATATGATATTTTATATAGGAATCGTTCGAATATTGTATTCCGTTTTACATAAAATGTTCGGATTGACTTGCCAGTCATAATTAAGTGGTTAGGCAGTTTCGTGTAATGTGGAAGGCATTAATCAAAGATGACGTCCTTGCTCGGCACTTTCACCGTTACCGCAGTCTGCGCCTGCGCCGGATTGACCCAGATGCGACGCGCGAACGGACGATTTGCGTAAGCGGTAATTTGTGAAAATCTCATAATGATCATAGAAAGTCTAGTATACTTGAGATGTTCCTACATGTTATGTAACCCTGGTAGAAAGAAGTATATTATTGATTTTTCCCTTCCTGATTCTCTTTTTAGTTTTGGAAGGAGAAGAACGTTAGGGTTCCGCGTAGGTAACCTAGGTAGCCTTCCCCTTTGTGAATTTGCTCAGATATCTCTCAAAAAGTACAACTTAACCTCGATTAGACTCTACGGTTTCTTTGACAAGATACCTAAATACCTACCTACCTAAATGATTTTTCCGTTGTGGGATTTTATAAAATGTGACCACTGTATTTGTCAATTAGCTGAAAATAGAATGCCAGTCCTTGTAAAAGGGTATAGTCCGATATAGTTTATCTTTGTAATAGATATGACTGCGGTGTCAGGTTTGAACCCGGACGGTCGCGGCGGAAACGAAAACCACCAGCCACAATACATACGCGGTTGGCAACAATGAAATATTTTTAACTCGATTTGTCTCTGAGATGCACATTTTCTCTGTCCAAGGTTTATTTTAATCCGTGTTTAAACAATTTTAGCTCGCGGAAGTGTTCGCGGTACATTTAGCCTTTATTATGCAACTTGTATCTAAGTCGTGTTGTGTGCTTGTTACATACATAAATGCATAATACGCATTACAAGTGCAAGCCAATACGAAACATTTTAGTTGCAAATGTGCTTGTTATGGTCTGCCTTATGATGTCCTGGTACTTTTACATTTTAAACTGTATGCGTTTTTCAGTTCCCGTTAGTTTGTAATCTTACTCACTGTACATTTTATTTAATTTAATTTACAGTTTTAGTGAAACAATAGAAAAGGGACAATTACTAGGTACTTGTATCCATATTGGATTAACTTTAATGACGTAAGAGCTTAAGTAACTATAACAACATAGTCAATTTGTTTCTTTACAGCGCGCACACCTCTGACTCAACTATCGCTTATCGCACAACTTTTTAGTCTCGTTTAGATTCCTATTAGCTTATATGGAGGTGCACACTAATCGTTTTTTAGTTGTGCTACTAAACAGTTGAATTGCCTGCGAAACAATCGATAATCGCACAACAGTTGTGCGATTCTTTAATCAAAGGTGAGTGCTCGTTCTTAGAAGTAGAATGTATTTATAGTTTATTGATCTCAATTGTAATTCTCCTTCAAAGTAAAGAAACTTGCTTAGTTGAATAAAATTGAAAATACTTTCGCTAAAAAAAAATCACATTATCACTCGATAACTATAAAAGGAAATGTAAGGATATAACAGAAATATAAATCGTTTATTCTTTGCCACCTAGGTGAAGCTGGGACGCATTGCTAGTTTTGAATAGACTTTGTATTATAATAAATATGTTACGGAAATTTCCATGTTTTAAAATTGTCACAGTCGTAGTGGCTAGGTTTGTAACCTTTGTCACCGAACACATGTTACACTATGCTGCGCGGTCTATGCAAATAAATTCATTGTACTACAGACTGTGTTATCACCACATAAGCTGTTATGTACTCCTGATATCGTCCTACAAATACGCCTTAGATCTTACATTCTAGATAAGTACAGCCACAGCCATCTTTAGTGTTATAAATATTTTTCAACGAGCAGTCGCCCGCAAACTTCGTTAGCGTGGAATAAGAAAAAATGGTCGTCTATAATATTCCCGTGTGCATCAACTTTTTACCAGCTACCTTCCAGTCAAAGTCCCGACCAAATCGGTCCACCCGTTCTAGAGATGCGGTCCGGTCGCCATTTTGACAGCACGGAATTAAAATAAATGTAGCCTATAAAATGCTCTTCCATGTCAGCCACCCTTCAGTGAAAGTCCGGTCGAAATCGGCCTAGCCGTTTCGGATACTGCCCGGAAAGGACGTGGCTTGGGGACAGACACACAGACGAAATTTTTTTAATGCGATTTTCGTTATCAGCAACGCAAATACGTTATCTTCCCGAAATATGGAGTTTTTTCTTTGATATTACAAACAAACACTCCATTTTTATTAAATGTATAGATGATCTTTCATTGTCCTTTGAAACCCTTCTCAACTTCAACCACAATATACCATTTAAATACCTATTTTTGAATATTTATGAAATGTTGTTTTACAAATAAAAATTATCCCCAGATGTTAGTAAATTCAATTGTAATGTTTTTATTTCCATTTTATTTATTTATCAGCACAAGTCACGCACATTTAATACACCTTACCTTATCAATTGTATTCGATAACGGATGTACGGAACCAACGGATTGAAAATCCGTTTCACGCTTGACAGATTTATGTAATTTAATAAGTTACAAGTTATATGCCAGCTGTAGCTATGCTTTCTGTTGTCAAGTGTACTATATTTTCATACTTGAGGCCTTGAATGACATTCACATTTCTTAACTAAAATGTAAGCTTAGTAAGTAATAACTTAGGTTTATACCTCAAAATAGTATAAGAAAATATTTACACAATGCTAACTAATGGAGTTTCAACACAGCTAATGCACGGTGTAATCTATCATAAATGGATAAAAAACAATGTAAAGTTGCAGACTTGACGCATCTATGTAATTGTCTAATCTTTGATACACGATTTGTGCCAAGGTTCATTCTACATCAAGCGGTACCAAACCACGACCTGTCTAGACCACTCGACGCCATTTCTATTTTGATATGTGCCCCTAGTATCGATTTATTGCTGGACATAATCTGTGGTAAATGCACATGATGCTTCCAGCGAATAAAGCGCTTCTGCATTAGGAGGGGTTCAAACAAAGAACTACCTGAAGCGCTGTAGGCGTTATTTTCTGCCTAACGACAGCGTATCTATGTCAGAAGGGCTCGGGGGGCCGTGACATAACGCTGCATTCAATTTTAACCCAATTTTGAATACGTCGTATATCTTTTACTATGCCGTTCGAAATTAGTCTTTATTGCGTTAAGACTAAGGTTGAGTGTAATTTTTGGTCAATAAAGTTTACATTGCCTTGTGAACACAGTTGATATCGGAAGGTCGTATGTCGTAACTCATGCATTAAACTTTCAACCGTAACGTATGTTAATGATTACCAAAGTGGATTATCAAGCGCGCCTCATTAACACCGACTTGTAACACCTTTGTTCAAAATTATCACACAAAAGCCTTTGTCGAATTTTATTTTCGTTGTCTTGAATGTAATGGAAATAATGTTTATTAAACCAGTTGCCACGTTAAAACGGAAAACAATGTAACCGTGCTGGGCGCTGTTTCTATCGGAGCATTGAACTTGAACTTTGTCTCGTAGGAGTAAAGTTCAAATTCAATCGTAGCGCGGCTCCGGTCGGCATGCGCGAATTTCATATACTGTTGACTTATGTTGTCCTGGTACTTTTGCGCGATTTCACTGCCTTCATTTTGCGAACTCCACCAGGTGCGGGCTGTAAAAAAAAATTACTTGTCATTTGCTGAATTTAAAAATCAAACGATATATGAATAATTTTGAATATCTTGTTTGTGAGATTTTGGTGTTTTTATGCCTTTTCCGGTCGCAATGTTCAATTTTATATAGAGTACATGTACAAGTAAGCAAGTTTTCTGAGAAATGTAATTTATTACAGTACATTATTGAATAATTCAGCATAGACCTAGTGGAGGACAAGCCATTATTCCGTCCCTTTCCGACCTTCGTGGTACATGGCGATGGCGGTCATCAAATCCTACGCGTGTATCATTAACTGCGTAATTTGATGATGTCATAGTTTTAATAATAATTTGTGCAAGAAGTTTTCTAAGGTTTTCAACATGTTGAAACTTGTTGAAATGCTTATAACTTAGTAGGTATATGATTTCCATTATGGTCCCAGATTCGAATTTGAATTGGAACACTTTTTATAACACTTTAGGGGCACGCGAATATGTTTTTGTAGTTCAACAACCATTACAAAGTAAAGTAAACTATTTCAGTTAAAGTATTGATGCTATTACTGTATTCCCATGGTATTTTAGCAGATCAATATCTAAACTTGAATTTAAATAATCTAGTTTAGTTAAATAAACCGGGTAAAACTATGTTCTAGTTCAATTAATTTATTCCTTTGTTCTTATAATTATGATATTAGTAATAGTATGATACTCATGATTCGCATGTGGGTCGCGGCACTTCGCATCCGCCATCTTTGTTGTTGGATAGGGACGGGGATATGTAAACTAAAGGTGCAAGAGCGAGATAGGCGAATGTTTGTCAACATTGTGTTGTTTAAATTTAGAATGGCGTATACTTCCGCATCTTTAACGGGGAATGGCCGTTTGGAGATGGTTTTCGTGTTATTTATACCATAGTAAACAGTTTCCACGTGCCAACGCTCTGTTATTGCGTTGTTATTGGCCGTCCATTAACCTCTTTAATTATTATGCAACAAAGTAAAAATACTGACCTTTCTAAAATAAAACTTTATCGATTAAATCATCTCTGGGTCTTAACTTACTTTTTAGTAAAAAAAAAATGTTACATTTCTTAATACTTTATTACAGTAGAATATGTAAACATTGTAATTTGCAACAATATCGATAATGGCTATCAACCTGTCGCTGGTGGGGGAGGGGGGTGGTAGCTGACAATATCACGTGACGCTCGAACCGGTCCGTACTTTACTTTGTACCACGACTATCATACACGTTTCCTTGAACTTTCCATCGTTAAAACGAACAGCTAATGGTCTTACTGTCATTGTCGAATTAAATTCTATGCCATACATTTTACCGTAACAAGTCATTTCAACAAACAAAATTATGATGTAGATAAAATTGGCATACGAGAGTGAAAGAGAGAGTAATAAAAAGAATCGTGTTAAACAGTAAACTGTTTTGTTATCGGCGTCCTTCCGATGTAGATAAGATGTGAATGGAATAGTGATACGATAGTTACCTCATTGTTTATGCTATCCTGGTACTTTGGTTGTGTGGCGCAGTGGACAGCCCTGGTGGAAAAAACTAAAAACTTGTTTATTAGTTCTTGTAAATAAAAAATATATACTAATATTACAAAGAGTAAAGACTTGGTTTTTGTATATGTTTTTGATTCACGCAAAAACTAATGGACCGATTTCAAAAATTCTTATACCGGAACGGTAATAAATCTGTAACATTGGCTATATTGTTAAATTTCACCCGGACGAAGTCGCGAGCCACAGCTAGTATAAAACATTTTGACTACTTAGTTAGATCAGTGGTTATATAAAAAACTGTTCGTATTATGGGAAAATCAATAAGTTACACAAAGGATGTGCTCGGAAATGGTTTGCAGTGATTCACAAACACCCTGTTGCCGCGAAACCATAGGACTTGCCGTTGAGTCATAAACCATCGCTCACATGTTTGTTATTCTACTAGCTTTCGCCCGCGACTCCGTCCGCGTAGAATTCAGAAAAACAAAAATAAGTAGCCAATGTGTTCTTCCAGACTATCCCCTACATCCATGCCAAATTTCATCGAGATCCATTCAGCAGTTTAGGCTACAAACTCT
>DVQG01000773.1:0-12917 GCA_018231605.1 Papilio ambrax
GGCAACGCATCTGCAATTGCGGATGTCTATGGGCAGCGGTCGCTTCGCCATTTTGACGGATTCAGGTGGCCGCTTGCTCGTTTGCCACCTTATGTCATAAAAAAATATATATTTATGTATGTTATTGAATGATAATAGGCGAAATAGGCTACAACGAAAATAACAAAGCAAGCAACAAGCAAAGCTATATGCTATTAATAGTCTTACAAAGTACATTCACGCAATAAACTCTCATGTATTAAACAAACAGTAATAATATACCGGATCTACAGTATTTCGCTTTCCGTTTGCGAGAAACTGTCAACTCTGTTTTACTTTCTAATGTATTCAGTTACAACTGTACCAAGTTTTTCTACAGTTTTGCAGCGCGCTGGGAAACCGAATACCCGACAATTCTATGTAGTGTTGTTTGTCTCACTCTGGGTTTTCAACGAAATATTAAAGAATCTATTGTGATCGCAATCTATCTCGTAGAGAAAAAGAGACGGATGAGATTCAATGTTCTATCACCTAAAACTAACTTAAGTTACTGTCGAAACAGATGCTAGGGTATACATTTAGCAGATACGTCGAAATGCATCTAGTAATAAAAGCTAGCTAGATGTATTTGTTTGTACCAGTAATATTACTTAATTCATTGCAACTTCCGTTCTTTTCAACTTGATCCATCTCATCCCGGATATCGAAATATTTTACGCTACAAATCGATTTCCAATTTGTAACAAATTAAATCTATAGTTTTATGGAATAGGAAATCGAAACCGACTTTTCAATAAAATATTTCTTCGATATCCGTTCAGAAATTTAGGCTACAAACTGTAACAAACATCCATCTAAACTTTCGCATTTGTAATGTTAGTACAATATCTGAAATGTTTTCTTATAGTCAGCAGATTTAAGGAATGAAAATAATTCAATTAAGATCATATCCTTCGAAGTAAAAATAAACATCTAACAATTTCAATAGCAAATCTACAATCATCTGACGATCGTGATACAAAACCATAAACGAGAACAATAAAGAAAATCGATTTTGATTGTAACGCGCTCAAATCGATTGATCTTTTATCGAGAGTAGCGGTGAATCGACTTTTTTACTCGATAGAAATATGTTGCATGCACTAATACTTCATTTACATTGTTCTGTGTTTGCGAACGTCCGTTGCATTTGCGATTTTATCTCTTGTACAAACATGCTCTAGTTACTAAACATATTTTAAATACAGTTAAAAAGCGTTGTATAATACAAATAAAAGCAATTTGTTCAGTATACTAAAACATATATCATTTTATTGATATTTGAACAAAAATTGCACCGTACATTAATAATTGATGCTAAAAAAGACAGTCTTATTACGTGATCAGAGAATCTATAGATTGTAAAAAAACATTGGCTGGCTATATGGAGCAATAGATACGTCTCTGAAACCGTTAGCCTGAAATCCGTGGCCGGAGCTAACATGATGACAGAAATAATGGCTGAACCAATGAAGCACACTGCTCCGTTCGTGCAGCTAAACAGATGTGCTAGTGATGTGCTATTTCAAGTATCGATAAATAATAGGCGAAAGATTTTTATGAAAAAAATTATTGACACTCAGTTATTGATCACTATAGACATTGCAAATTTATTACTAAGAAACTGTGAAACTTTTTAAAAGCTCTGTGTAACAAGGGACGGATTTATCACATCTAAATTGCGAATTTTAATTAGTTAAGTAAACTGGTTATATATTAAAAAACGTTTTTTGTGTAATTTTGTACAATTTGATTTATGTTGCTGTATCGATATCAATATATTTACATTACCGCACTACATTGATTGGTGTTAAGAGCAAATTGCCTCACAGTACGCAGTACTCGTAGATTACTGACAAACGGATCAACGGTCTGTGATACAGCTATAGTTGAAAAAAATGAAATCGATTTTATAGTAACAAAACACGAAACATTCTATTATTAGATATGTTTATTATTTGAATATCGCGTGTAAGTTCCTTTAAAAATAGTCAATTTATTTCATGACCTTATTTTCAATGTTTTTTTTTTAATAACATTACTTATGTTTCAGTCAAATTGGTTAAAATAAATGTAGTGTGTCTAGACTTACAATTAATGACGGCCAATTGTTTTTTTATAACTTTATTCTCTTTAATATAATTCACGATGATGTGTGATTTGGTATCTGTACTAATCTATACTTTTATACTAATATGAAAATGAAAGATTTGTATTTTTGGTTTTTTGTATGTATTCGATTCACGTAAAAATTACTGGGTCGATTTTTTTAATTCTATCACCGTTAGGAAAGTAATTTATCTGTGAGTAACATAGGCTATATTTTTTAATTTTACGCGGACGTAGTCGCGACTCACATCTAGTATTTCATATATTAATAATTAACTTCAGTATACCGATAGTCACTCTTCAAATTTATTTACCGTTTGATTTCACTGCAGTATTAAATGAGTAGATTTTACATGAAATGTTTTCGCTCTTTCTGCAGAAAAATATCGGATCAGGTAATATTCATAACGTGGCAACACATTACCGAAATACTAGTATACCAAAAACGAATAAGCAAGAATTTAAAACATCGAAGTACACACAAATTTATCCCTCATTTTTTAAATTTAAATCCGCATTAATGCCCTACTTTTCAAATTAACTACTCGACTCGAAAGCTCTTCTGTGACGGTATTGAATCACTTTGCGTATAACTTCAACTGGTTAACCTACACGGACTTAAATCGGTTAATATTTACCATACAAGACTGATACGAAGCTACATATAAATTTGAAGGCTTCAGAGTCATTTTGTCTTCTCTTAAATGGAGTTAAACATCTTTAATTGATGTAGGGATAAGATTATGACTAAGTAAATAAAAAGTTTAAGCATGTTTGATTCTTATGAAATTCCGAAGATGAATTAATGATATCTCAATTGCCTTTGATACAGCAATGAGAGATAATATAGATCAAATAAACTCATATATGTAAAAAGTCCAATAAGCGATTTAAAAATCAAACACAAAAGTCAAAGAACTGATTGCTACTTCAGTAGTCTGTCGTGCTTGACTTAATAAGGTTTTCGCGTGACTAATTCTGATTTTAAATATCCTGGATAAAATGACTGTTTGATTATCCTTAGGGTGTACCAGCCAGTGACTGGTGGATCAGTAATAGAAGACTCTTCAAACATATAAACAAATTAACCTTGATAAAATGTATTGTAACTGTGTGACTCCAGACTCTTGTAATTATTTAACAGCTATCACTGACGTCTATTTTTCGGTGGCGACACCGACTAGTTTCGGAAACCCCGATGGATCCGTGGTTAGTGGTGGAGGAGTTATAATAATGTCTCAAATTTCAAACAGTTTAACTCCAGACTCTTGATAGTTTTGGAATATATTGTTAACTTTGTCATTTTATTAAAGAAGTAGCAACAACAATATAGTTCATGGTGTCGTCTAAAAAGGATAGATATACCTCGAACCTTTTTAAAGGCTACTTTAACTCTTTACAATGTTATTATCTTCTTTATCTTTATTTATTTATTTTTTTGTGTCTCGCTTTGGTATCTACGCTTAATTATATAGTACGTTTTGGTCCTTTTGAAGTCAAAAGCAATTATTTGAAATTTCGCAGTTGCCCTGTCCTCTCGTATTACGGTAAACCAGACGATAAACACCAGAACTAAATTACTTCATACTTTTACGTATTCATAAGTATCTTTATCAAATGCGATGTACACTCTTTCGATTTATTCCAAAAAGTATTAAAACAATTTTAAGAACGCGCGCAAACCTTGGAGGAAACTATCGCCCAACTGTTTAGTCGCGTTTTTATTCATATGAGCTTATACGGAGGTGCGCATATTACTAGATTTTAGTTGTGGCACCTAAACTGTTGAATTGGCTGCGAAACAATCGGACAGCAGTTGGACGATAGTTAAGTCAAAGGTGTGCGCCCGATCGAAGGGTGTAAGTGACATAAGACTACGGTAGATTTCGTCCTTGAAAATGATGCTGTAAATAATTCTTTCTGCCTGCCTAATATCTCATAACAGTCGTTTTTTAATTCTAATAATTTTGTGTGGTTTTATTTTTATTTTGTGCGTTACTAATTTGTTATGTGAGTATGATTTGTTTATTATTTTATGGATTTTTTTTATACCATTTTTAACCCTTGTACATAATATTAAACGAAATATGTATAAAAATTAGAATGTAAAGATATGTCTTACTAGACTTTAATATTCACTCTATGCTTCTGAGAATAGATTTCTCGTAAATCAATTTTGTTTAACGTGCCTTTTTAACGTCTAAGTTTATTTCGCATTCCATGATGGAAAGCAGGAAAATGTAAAAAACACCAGACACTTCTAAATTTACCATCAAAATTGCTAACTAAATCTTCATGGAATCAAACATAAGTTTGCTTTTGTATCATATTTTAAGATTCCTCAATTTGATCAAAACTATTTGTTTACAGCGATTTACCTGATGAGGATGATAAGAAGACCCCTGTCCTACTTTTAGGAGTCAACAAAATATCAGATTCCCCTTCGTTTGTCAGAAGAAGATCGATAGATTCCCATACCTCGGGTTCCATTAGATTCTTTCGGCCGCCAAAATCAAAATACACAAGAGGACTTCATGGAGACGAAAGATTGGAGAAAATTAGGCAAGATCTCTTAGTCCACAAACATAAGCCTGATAGGTACATTCCAAGTACGACTCATGAGTTGTCAGTACAACCTTCATCCTGCCAAAGACCTTGTCTAAAATTAAGCTGCGTGGGAAATTGTAATTGTGACAGAAAAAAATCTTCTAACAGAGGATCATTCTCTTTTCATAGACCTGATAATCGTCAGTCATCACTTTGTCCATCAGAACCTTACGGCAAACTCGAGGAAAAAAAAGATTATTCAGAAAACGATATCGAATACAAATATACAGAATACATTCCAGATACAGAACCATCGAGCAGCAAACAGACATCGTATAACGTGACACCAAAATCTACAGAACGTAGACATTTCTTGCTTTCGAATTTAAATGAGAGATTTCGCAAAACGCTTAGCTTAGATTCACGTAAAATCGAAACTAATCGTGTCCCTTTAAGTCTGCCTCAGGAACAGCGACCAAAATCTCTAGTTAATACAAGTAATATATGTGTACATCAATTTAAATCTGGTGACCCTTTTATACTACCAACTTTTGATAAAACAAGTCAGCCAAAGAAAAAACGAAAATCATTTTTCTCGCTAGACACATTCTTTGATTCTAAAAAATCTGACACGTCATCCGTCGACGATTACTGTTCCTCTAAGTATAAACGTTTCGAGTTAGAGAGCGATGATTCTCCACTTTTTAGACGTGATATTTCCCAGCAGCAGCAAAGGGAAAAAACTCCTGATTTATTAAATTTACCAGTCATTATAGATTCGGTTCGAAAGAAGCAGTCGGAAACGAGACGTCAATTGGATAAGTTAGAAAGCCATTTCTATAAAAGTATAAGCAAAACACAGACTGTTATAGACGCGGTACCGAAAGACGCCACAGACGTACAAGGCCCAAGCGGACATACCAATCATTTATTCGTATACGACGATGACGTAGAATACATTGAACCTATACGAAGTAATTTTACCAGTCAAAGTACCTTAATACTTGACAAGAACATTCCAGGTGAATTTACTTTAAAACCTGATTCAACATTGACTATTAATACTGAGGATACTGACATTAAACTACCAAGTTCTACTGTCTCTCCGAAATCTAATGAGGTGAGGCACTTTGAAAATGATTTAGACAGTATTGGTGCTTATGAAATAGAAATAAAAGAGGCAGATCTATTAAAAGATAAAAACAAGAATCTGACTGTAAAAGTAATGGACAAATCGGTTGATTCGATTGGCAGTTGCTCCCTTGACGTCGATGCTAGTACAGATTTTTCAGGTAAATCGAGATATCGAGCTTGTGTATTGTCATCTGTATTTGTATAAATATGTAGCATGTGTATGTGATTGTTGTTTTTCTTATTCTTTGAGAATTTTCTGCATTTTTTTATTTCTATTGTCTATAATTTAAGATGAATTTAATAGCTTCTTGATATAATTTTAACGTTGTTTTCATTTGATGTTTATCTGCATTTTCTTTAATTTTCATTTATTTAATATATTGTTTTTATTTCTTTGTACAGCCTGTGTTTTCTTTACCTCCTATTCCTGTCTAATAATAATTCAGCTTGCTATGAAATTTAATGAATTAGCGTTTGATTTGAACCGTTTGATTTCATGTCTTTTAAGATTTCTTTCTATGTGTGTCTACTTTTACGTTACGGCAACGAGTAAGCTTCAATAATATTTTTATTTATTTTCCGAAGAAGAGTAATTGGTTACAAATGAAACCTGTAAATAAAGTTTATTTCACAATGTCTAAAACTATATTAGTTGCATCATTAACTGTAAATAAAGTTTACGTAAGTCGAGTAGAAACTCAATGCAAATAATGCAACTCAACAAACAAAAGAAATATTCACACATATGGGCAAATCGATTCATCGACCTCGATTCAGCCTACGCACTTCTATCTTGCGCGAGCTCGGTCATTGTCAGGCAGCTATCTATCCGAGTACCAGCTTTAACTTAAAAAACGTGCTAATTTACGGGCATTTTATAAAAATATTGGCAAGCATACCAAATGTACGATTTGTAAACATTACTGTGAAGAAACTGTGAATGAGTTAATAAAGATCATTACGCACCGACCGTGGAACGGAACGCTTCAGAAAAACCGGCCGTTGAGAGGTTCTTCTTGTGACGTTTTGTAAGAAAATTAAAAAGTTTGACATTTGTGATTCATAAATCATAAATTCTGTGTAAAAAATGCTCGTAGTGGATAAAATAAATACTTAACTGTGTGCCTTCTCTCGTGTTTTAGTTAAAATATAAAACCGGTAAGTGTATTGCGTTGTCTAACAATTTATTTCTGTCTAATAGACTTTTTGTTTTGAAAAAGGGTAGGCTAAAAATCTGTTTTATAATCGAATTTCTCGAAAGCAAAATTTCTAATTTATATACCGTGAGTATTACAGATTAAAAGGGGAAACTTTATATTAATTTCGTTATTTACGTTGCTTGCTGGCCATCACATTATGAACGGCCGTGAAACTTTTAGCAGACTTGTAAGGAGGGTTTTCATGGTTATAAGTTTATCATTTGACATATGGTAATATTTTCTGTATTAATACGCTATATTCATTAAGAACAATATGTTACATCTATAAGAGGACAGGATACTATAGATTATGCGTTAAATAAAAGTAAACACGCCAAAGACTTACGTCACTATATTCTATCAAATAAATATGAAATACAATAATAACCGGTAATAACAATGACATAAGGATGGATTTTCTATATTTATTCCGAACCAAAGCTTTATTTTCACTAAAGATGAACTGGACATTTTATTCAAAAAGTTCAACATGTTTCCGATGAATCTTTTTCTTATATAAATTTATCATATTAGTTATCCAAATGATATAATACCACTTTACTTCACACACAATTTTCACAAATCACGCTTCACACTAATATAAATGTGAATGTTGGAATGCTTAGATGTTTATTTTAAAATATCTTTAAAACAGCTTAACAGATCTCTATGAAATTTAATGATTTAGCACATATGTAGTACATAGTCTGGAAGAACACATAAGCTGTTATTAATGTTTTTTTTTAATTGGAGTGTAAGACTTCGCAGGCTAAAGCTAAAGTGATAAAAATAGATTATCACTGCATATTATTAAATTTTCTGTATGTATGTTTACAATTGAATGCTTCACTTCAAAGTATAAGGATATTAATTGAAATAATAAATGTATCTTATTTATGAATTTTTTTTCTCTATAATTATTCCCCTTTCAATAAACCCGAAATGTTTTGTACTTGTATGAAGCTGTAGCATTAAGTTGATAATATTTATTCATTCATAATAAATAGTTTTATTTTAGCTTGCAATTAACCTATATTTTATTTAAATTCAATGTGTTCTAGATAAATTATATCACATGAGTTATGTAATGTATAAGATACTGCATAGTTTTTATTTCTTTTTAATCTCAATTTTTACTTTCATTTTTTAAAAACAAAACAAATGTGGTCGTAAGCAGTTTTTAATAATCTTTCCAAGCTTGATAAGATAAATTAATCAATTTTTTATGCTAATCAATGTCAGTTTTTGCTAAATGTGTTATTTCTTAACCTATACATAATATTGCAGTTTTTGTGTACATTACAATTTTTATGTATAATGTGTGATTATTTTTTATGCTTTGAAATTACCTGTAAGTTAAAATTCCACTTTTTAAACTTTATATTAATGTTTTGTTATTTTGATATCCTTGGGTATATATTTTAGCTACATTTTCAGTAGAATAGTGTAGTTTATAAATGTTAAATTCATGTTTAATGTTCATAAGACAAGTTTTTTATAATAGGGTTGTTTTAGCTCCCGTTTCAGCACAATGAACATGGTCCATGTAACTTTATACTTGTAAAAACTATGACAGTATAAAGTAATGTCATTTTTTATTTATTTCTATACATAGATGTTAGTTCACCTGTCATTGCCTAGGCTCAGTCAAGAGGGGGCAGATACCATTAATAGGGTCTTAGTTGAAGTAGTTTTATATCTATTTTACATTCTGCTATCCTCTAGAGCAGGGATTGATATTGAAGCCTATTATTAACTATTCTATTATCAATTTTGAATGTTATTGGCCGGTTTAAAGATTTTGTTTTCTTTTAAATAATATTGTTTTTTAAAAAATATACACCATACACTACAAAACTTATTATCTTATATAAGAAAAATATTGGAATATTCAATCACTTATATCATTATAAACAAGCCAAATATGGTTACTTTCTCCAACTTCAAGTATTAAGTTATTTGTGTCAATTATTTCTTGTGCAATAATAAGAAATATTTATTAATATGTATGTATTTTCATATTTAATTTCTCTTAGTATACATTATAGGTTATGTCTTAAATTCACCACCATGTGTAGAGTTTATTAGGTTTCTGAAAACTTTATGAGATTGTATTATTAGACATTGTAATTACTGCTTTTTATTTTAAAAAAAGGCTTAATACAATAAAATCTTTATGCTGACATAATATGATGATAAAAATCATAATCATTTCGATTAAATGGTTTCTTTTTTTTGAAATTCCAGATACCACATCTGGAAGCTTGAATCTCCTGACGCCGTCGTCAACAAATAGCCGCATCAGAGACTTCACATCTCGTATACAGGAGAGGGCGGGCTCCACGCTCCAGCCGAGCTACCAGCCGACACCCACTCTCACACCCTCCAGGACACCAGACGACGTGACACCAACGCCCAAGAAAGACAATCTATTGAAACCACCACCCAAGCTCTATGTTGACTCCGGCAGCCACAGATCACGCGCACAACAAAAGAAACGTGAAGACCTACCACAAAAGAAACCCAGTTATCTAAACCTAGCTTGTTCGGTCAACGGCTATACAAATCTGACAACATATGACTCTAAACTAAGACAAGACATCAACAAGAGCCGAGAGGCATCGCCAATAAGACCAATCACGCACACGTACCAATACAAGAGCGAAAATAATTCGTTACTTGTACCGGTTCCTATCAGCGCAAACAAACTGCTTGTACCGACCTTCATTCCTCATGATACTGAAGCTGATTTGACAAAGAAATCGCCTTCCAAGGCGCACAAAGATCCTTACATGTCTTCATCGTCCCATGCCTACATGGCCGCAGAGAATAAGCAACTGAAAAACGACTTCCTTGGCTCCAGTATGACAACCACAACTACTAGGACATATATGTCTAACGAAAATAAAAATTTCGCCGCAACAATGCTACACAAAGACGAAGTTGATAATGCAAAAGATGTCAGTTTTAAATCAAGTTATTCGGAATCTAATTTTAGACAGTCAATAACAACGAATGGGAAGGACTCCCGATTTAGTGCTGAATCTTTTACAATATCCTCCAATGGTATGTCTAAAAGGGTCGAAATTACTAAAGAAAATGGTGAAAAACTAACAAGTCCTATGAAGAGTTTTATCCAACAACGTGTAGAAAGACTGTACGGGCCGGGAGCGTTAGCACAAGGATTCTTCAATCAGAAACGACATAAATTCACAAGTCAAAGTGATGGGGAGTGGTCGAAGGTGTTAACGGAGAAATCATTAAATTGTCCAGACAGATGTCTCGGTCCGAGAAAATCCTGTAGCAATCTTGAGAATGAGAATATGTTTTCTAGTCCTAAAGAATCGGACGCGAGTGTTTTACCAGTTTTAAGACATTTACGACCTGAATTCCGAGCACAACTTCCTATACTGTCCCCTAAGAAAAGCTTAAAATGTGACCTATCCCCTCAAAAGGATGACATTCCAAAGCCGGATAAGACTGATATTGAAGTTGAAGATAAAATAAGTGATGTGTTAGTAACAAATGGTGTATCTGTGATTACTTTAGACGATGACAAGGAAGTGTCAAATGACTCAGTGAATGGCAGTGCAAGTGTGAACGGTGCTGACAAAGTTAACGGAGATGTTATTAAAGATGCACATTATTTCTTAGATCTGGAAAAGAAGGAGACGGAGCGACTTATTGCACTTGCAATCACTGCTGAAAAGGAATTGGAGAATTTACAGGTATGTTAAAACTATATTTATTTCCGCACAGGAGAAATCACTTGTACAACATTCTAATCATTCAAATGTTTTTTTTTTTACTTTTTTTTTAACTTGAACATATATTCTTGATGTAGAATGACGAGAACATCAGTGAGGAGGTATTTGGATTACTGCGAGCTGCGTCCGGCAAAGCCCGTCTATTGGCCACGCAGAAGATGCAACAATTTGAAGGTAAAACAACTTTAGAATATCATTTAATTGTAATTTACAGCTTATAGTAATACTAGCTGTTGCTCGCGACATCGTCCGCTTGAAAATATAGCCTATGTTACAGATAAATTACCTTTCTAACAGTGTAACATTTTTAAAATCGGCCCAGTAGTTTTTGAGTTATATCAATAAATACAAAAATAAAATTTCAGTTATGAAATTCAATATAAATCTATCATTCAAAATCTCATTATTTCTGAGGGTCTACTACGAATATTTGAGTAACAGTAGCAAGAACGTATTTGTAACGTCACCGATAATTTTATGAGAATTGTTAGTATACTTTACTAAATTATATAGATGGCATTACAAAAACGTGCTTACAAATATTCGTTACTAGCTGTTGCTCGCGACTTCTTTCTAAAAGATAATTTAAATTCAGCTTTTTAATAGTGTAAGAATTTGTGTAATCGGCGCAGTAGTTTTTGATTTATTTCAATATATGTAAAATTACAATCCTTTCCTCGTTATAAAGCTATAAGCTCTCTTAGTAAATGACAAATATACCCACCATCTTCATATATGACATAAAATTACAGGCCTCTGCTACAATAACATCAACGAGCGTCAGGACGAGCCTTTCCCCACGACGTTACAGGACCTGCAGGGCTTCTGGGACATGGTCCTTCTGCAGGTGCGCAACGTAGACGCACTCTACCAACACATCGCTAACGTTAAAGCCAATGGATGGAAAGAGGTAAATAAAACTTTTTACTTTTCTACAATCTTTTCAGATAGTAAAATGCTGTGTGTTTCTTTACCACCTTCTACTAAATTGTCAAAACTAATCAAATATCCAGATCTATGTAAATAAATCTCTCAATCTTCCGCTTTCTCTCTCTCCCACACACTCTCTCATTCTCTCACCTTCTCCCACTCCCTCAGACTCACTCTCTCTCACTTTTTCTCCCTCTCTAACTGCTAATGAAATGAAAGGATGTCAATGACATTTGGCATAGATGTAGAAAATAGACTGAAAGAAAACATAGGCTATT
This sequence comes from Papilio ambrax, assembly GCA_018231605.1. Taxonomy (NCBI): domain Eukaryota; kingdom Metazoa; phylum Arthropoda; class Insecta; order Lepidoptera; family Papilionidae; genus Papilio; species Papilio ambrax. The sequence continues at coordinate 11,983 of DVQG01000773.1, forward strand.
ATATTTTTTTCTAAGATCCGGCCACGGGTATATACTATTTGTGTATAAAAGCGATGGAAAAACCTATAATTATCATCACAAAAGTCTAATACTATTTCAACATACGTAAATAGATCATTAGTAAAGTAAAAAATCACACCTTTGTATCAGGAGAAATCTTAAAAAGATAGGGATAGGGGAAGCCTTCTGGGTGGCAGAGTGTCGGCTGGGGTTAATGGGGTTTCATCCACTAAAACCCCTTCGATGGCCAGCCTCTAATGCAATAGGAGGTTTCGGGATCTCAGTAATACTCACCGGAACAAAAAATCACACTTAAATAGACTCAGAGTCCTTCAATGGGGTATAGTGAGCTGATGATTATTGTACATTTCCTGGACTGCAAGACTATTTAAGATTCCTAAGAAAATGATATAAGTAATTGGTGAATGGACACAAAAACTACATTCCAGGTAGTATCGCCAGTATCGAAGCCAGCGAGCACGCAGCCCCGCGGGCGAGCGCGCGCTGCTCGCGGCAACGACGAGAAGTCGCAGAAAGCGAAGCTCGCGGCGGAGAAACGTGAGGCGGACCGCAAGGCGATGTTGGAACATAGGAGGTACAGTCAAAAACTTCGATCAAAAAAGTTATTTACCATCAAATTTAATTGTGGTCAAGCGCTGATTTGTTTACTAGCTGTTTCCGTGCGCATGAAATTATATATAAAAACTTTATTCTATTGTTTTTCTTGTTTATGGCTCATCCTCCGCGGATTGGACCAATGTAAAGTGCTTGTGGTTTTATTCTAATTTGGCAGAGACTCTGAGCAAATCTGGGCAACAAAACTCTGCTTATGGAGATGTTTGTCCCCCACAAAGCTGTCTAAAGATTTTAAAAAATTTTACTTTTTACTTTTGTTTACATTTGTCAAATTCTCAATTCCAAATGTCAAAATTACC
>DVQG01000774.1:0-12917 GCA_018231605.1 Papilio ambrax
GCTATAGTTTAGTAATGTTACTATTTCATCATTATGGCCATAAACAATAACTTTAAAATAGACTCAAGGAATAATAAATAAAACAACAAATTGTTCATGATGACCTTGTATATTTACCTATGTGTAAAGGAGCATTATTTACAAGGTGGACACCGATATTTTATGCCTACCCTACTTCTAAACGTTTCATAGTATAAACAGACACATAAGTGAACAAAAACATTTACGTTTATAAAATGCGATAAAGGGCTTATTTCACCAATATTTTAGGTGTAAGGAACTTGTGTAGTTATCTATGTCGAATAAATAAAAAAAAACGTGTAAACGATTTAAATGCGTAATGGAGGATTTAATTTTAATGTAGATTAAACAAAAAACGTGTAAACAGAACAAGTATCAAAGATTAAGTAGCGATATAAAAATAATCTAGAAATAGTAAAAAATTTGCAGTCATATTTACTTTGTGCCCTTTATATTAATAGGAATTGTGTTTAAATTTTTAATATGGATGAAATAAGCCCGAAAGAACTTTATTTTTTATAAAACAAGTACAGTCAATAGAACTATTTGAATGAGACAAATTGATAGCTGTGTAGACTATACAATTCATGCCAGTTGTTTTATTTCCATATGAAAAAAAACATTTTGAAAAAATGTTCACAAATTCTTCCTTATCTTAATTTACCATAAGTTATACTAATTAAATTACTTATGACAATTGAATATTACATACAACGTTCAGAAAAATGTTTTAACACGAAAAAGTTAATTTGTGACATAGATGAGGTTATGTATATTGTCACTTTGACGTTGACAGATTATTTTCATTACCTACAAATAAAGTAAAACATGCATGTCATAGATTAAAAAATTGAACAACAGAATGTTCTTTTGTTTGCGTTAGCAAAGATATTGTTATTTTTATTTTTTATCTGTAGAAACTGTAGCTATAAAAAGCTTTTTATATTACTGTTAGGATGTTAGTAAACTTAAATACATGTAAACTATAAGGAGTAAGTTATCTTTGATTATTTTTGGTTACAAGATATTTTCATAGCATAACTTACGCGGTTTTAGTACTAAAAGTTTTTACAGTTACAATATACAGATCTTATACTAGTGAGCGTTCAAATGGATTGTTTTGGCGGAATTGCTTACTATCGAAGTTTTAAATTTTTCGTATAACGTTTTGCATTTACACTGTACTTATTTATTTATTTTTACGTTATATCTTCGTTTATACGTAATGCAATTTTCCTTCGAGTTCGTTCGTTAGTAAGGAATCTAGCCATAACAATTATACGGATATATGAATCCCTTAGGAATGTATTTTGATTTTTTAATATGCAAAATCAATTGAATTTTAAACAATAAAAGCCAGTTAGCTATACATACAGAAAAATGTATATTTCAAAAGATTTTTTTCAAATTCTGATTTACTTATAAACCCATTTATTATTCTTATATATTTAACCTTCTAGACATTTCTATAGTTAATTAATATTTAATGTCCAATAGTTCCATCAATTTATATATTTTTACATATAAAGTTAATATTATTAAAATTAATTAGCGAAAAACAACGTAAATACAAGATTTAATTCTTTGACATAAAAAAGACGACGTAAAACTGCGTAAATGTAACACAAATTACACAAATTAAAGAATTAAATAACATTAAAAATTGAAAATGGCACAAAAGTACAAAACAGAACATTCGTTGCACAACCTAAAAAAAGAATTATTTGTTAAAATTAAATTTCATTAAAAATGACGAGAAAACATTTAACTTAATATAAAAACTAGTCTAAAACATCGAAATACATATTGTCCAAATGTTAGTAAAAACCCTAAATTATTAAAAACAGTAGAAGAAAAACAAAGTCAAATTATAGTTAATTTAATTACGAATTTCTATTGTCAAAAAATGTACATTTATTCGTTCTAAGCGAACGAGAAATATTGCAAAGTTTTTAAGCAATAGAAATTCATAGGAAAAATTATGATTACTAAAAAAATAAGAAACATAGATTAGAAAAATACAGACAAGACAAAGATTGTAGAAATTTAAAAAAAAATCAAGAATAAAAGATTTATGTTAATATAATTTAAATATAGCTGCCATAATTTAGTTTTAAATGCTTGATTTTATTTGTAGTTATAATAAATAATAGCTTTTTTAAAAATAGTTAAAGAACTAATGATTTTTGATCCGATAATTTCCAATTCCAGAAATACAATTGTTTTTAAATAATTTCATATTCGAGAAAGGATTATTTTCGTCATTCGTGATATTAGTATTTTGCAGTCTATAAAACTTATTGTGAAGTAAATCAAATGCTTAGTTGATGACTTAATTATTTAACACAAAAACTTATTGAAGCACCTTATTATTTCTTTATTGATGTACTGTCTTATTGTAGTAGGTGAAAGCGGGTTATAAATACATACATAATTAATTAATTACATAGTACTACATAGAATCGTGGGATATGGACGTACCATAGACTGGATTGTCTATGAATAAACTACAGCGGTAGCAATGTACAGTTAAAGAAAGCGGATGGCACATTTATTTTTACAGAAAACATACAAGATCTATTCAGATTCAAATATAGTGATATTAACCATACATAGGTCTTAAACTAGAAACCAACATCAATATGAAACTAACATTTCGTAGTTCACCATCGATTAATATTTAGGCTTTCAAGATAGTCGATTGATATAAAATTTGGTCTTAAATACATTCAATTTTGATAAATTCCAATATTTAAATTATATATCCGTCCGTCATTACAAACAAATTAATGTACCCGATTTGTACACAACGTTGTACAATCAGTACACGATAACGTTAGAAAAATTATTAATTCGTAAATTAATATTCGTAAGAGACGATCACAGAACAATTTTGGCCACGTCAAAGATTAAAACAGGATTCAAAAAGGGCGCGCAACTGTCAAAGAAAAGTCAGACAAAAAAATCCCACAGATTAAAAACGTTACGTTTAATCTGCGGCTGCTAGTAAAGACGTGGCGCGTCTTGTTCTGTGTCGTCTCACGCGTAGAACTCGCGGTTGTTGTGGCCCTTGCCGTAGGAGGCGGCGGCGGGGCTGCGCTTGGGCTCGTCCAGTGCATACGAGCCTTCGTCCTTCTTGCGCATGCGGTACACTATGAACATTACCACTAAGATGGCGCACAGAAGCCCAACTACCGCTCCGCCAATAACAGCTGGAATGAGAAAATACAATATTAGACATATTACTGTTTATTTTCCCTATGTATCCCGTCAACCGTCTTGTCTCTTTCGATCGATTTCGCAAACTTCTACGATATGCAACAGTGTTAAAATTGCAAAGATTATAAACAATTATCATTCTCGTAAAGATAATTTGTTGTGTAATACGAAGATACTGACCAGCAAGGATGCCGGGCTGCGCAAAGAAGCTGGTAGCGCGGTCCTCAGGTTTGGCGTTCATGATGAACACGCCGGTGTCGGCCGGCCGCGCCTCCGTCTCGATGTGCGTGCCCGACGGCACCTGGTCCTGTAACAGAAATAAATAACACTCATACAATAATTCAAGTAAATTAATAAATTGATATTAACGTTAGGCGTACATGCATTCTTTACCAGTCCCACGCTATAAGTGAGGAAAAAGGAAATTATACAATACCATTGATTGATTCAGATATCATTGTTCACTCATTCATTATGATGATAACAGACGTTGGAGAAGATGGCATACATATTGATGACTATTTTTTCTATGACAATTGTAATTTGTACGATTTAATGTTCATTACACAGACTTAGCTAGCCCGGCGAGGGAGTGACAGTAAAGAAAAATTAACGTTAAACTGGTCATATTTTAAATATTCTATCTTTCTACGAGTAAGTAATCTCACAGGCGCCCCCTATCGATGACATAGAAGTGTAAAATTTATATCCCACTGAAGCTGTCCGAACTGTTCTGACAGATCAAATTGCGTCACTTTCATGCCATATAATTTAAGGAATTATAGTACAAGTACTTACGATCTCCTGTCCTACGTCCTCTCCGGATATGTTGATATCTGTGACGTCAGGGCGCGAGGGCTGCTCTCCCCCCGCGCCGCGCTGCTCCCCGCCCGTTTCTCCTTCCTGGCCCTTTAGTATGCGAGCTGGAATTCAACAATACTCAATCAATCAATAGACAATGAGAAACTTCTGTGGCTTATATTTGTTTTTTTTTATATTATATTGTGTTTTGTATTTCATGTCTATCTATAGTAGATTACTCTTGAGAAATGTTCAAAAAGTATGTAAGTAATGTTAAAAATTAATATTAAATTTATTAGAGTTAATTTAATTCCAACATAAATCAACATAATAATGGGAAAAATTGTTAATCTGACTTTAGAATAACTTAAAACCTATGTGAATATAATCTTAAACAGTGTTAGAGTTTGTAATAATGTAATAAAAGTTTAAAAAAGTATTTCGACGACGAAGACTAGGGTTAGTAAGTTAGGGCTCAGGATTTGTTGGGAAGGATGGGGCTAATGCTAAATACGTTTGAATTTGGATTAAAAAATTAAAAAAATAATCTAAAACATACACCGATACTACAATGATTTGTATCAAGCGTATGGAAAGTAAATCGGATTCATGCTAAGTAACTTATGATGAAAAAAAACTCGAATGAATTAGCCTGATACGACATGATCATGCAATAATCCCACACGAGTTAAGTGGGTACTGAAGACATCGCTTCGTGTAGATTTTAGTAGGATAAATCTACTAAGGGTAATCTAATAAACAACTTTATGGCAGGTAAGATTTTTAACATCAAATTCGGAACCAATATAAGTCATTATAATTAAATTGAATAAAAATAGATGTTAAAATTAAAAAAAAGTGTTAATAAATAATATCATTAGTAAATTAAATTAATATTTTTGCATATTTAATTTTAGTAAGACTCGTCCGAAGTACATTTACAAAGAGCTGAATATTGTTCTTCATATGTCCGAATTTGAGGTTAGAAAATATATGAAGTAATTATTACAGTGTAAATTCTATAAAACTTACCAAATCCCTCCCGCGTCGAATAAATACGATTATTGGACAAATAAGTAAGTATTAATATCAATGTATTGAATAAATAATTACACTGACATCCACATAATAGTACCTGTTAGAGGAAACTAACGCGTTAACAAAATCTAATTAATTGTTAGATTCATGGTGAGTACACTTTGAGGTTAATTATGACAATAGCCGCTGTAACATGACGCACGCAATTTTGGTATATCTTAATTATTATTCATTTTCGCACGCTTGTCGCAAGAGTATTGTTGTCTACTACGATAAAGTTAGTTACTACACAAGTATAGTTAAATATAGACTTTACTAATTTCAAATAAGTTTCTAAAGTTACTCACACATAGAGTTTCTTTAGTCACACGTAGAGTTCTTATTGTCTTTCTGTCATAATTCTCCTTTCGCCATTCCTCTCGACTTTCACACTTTGAATTCATCGTTTACCTTACCAAAGTCAACTCTTAGATAAACATCCATGTATATAAGTGCTGGGATAGCTTCATAATGTTAAAAAATAAATGTTAAACTAAAAATGTCTAACGCAACAAAACCGGCATGCTCTGGCCTCTACTCACGACTGACTAAATCGGGCTGCTGGACTTTTGGTGTTGGGATCGTAGGTTCTGGAGCCGTCGGGTTCGGGAGGGCGTTGTCCGGCTCGGGGAGGTCCGGATACTCGGGCGGAGCGGGTGTGCCGGGAGCGACTGTTGTGCGCGGCGCGAAGTCTTCGTCATCCTCGGGGAGTCCGGACAGGGCGGGTCGGACGGCGCCGTCACCTGAGCCGCGGCCGTCCTCGTCGTCGACGCCGGGACCGGGCCCCCAGCCGGATCCGGACGCCTCGTCGATGCCTAGGCCGGAGCCGGAGTCATCGTCTATGAACACGTCCCGGTCGGGCGCAGCGCCGTCCTGCTGAATGTGGATTGTTATCTCCGTCGGCTGCGCGCTCACTCCCTCCTGGAAACGTACAAACACATTCCTTAATACATGAATACAAAACATGTAATGTTCATGTGCTGAAAATGTCAACAATTCCGCTTTTAATCTAGACACAGAGGATAAAATTGTAGAGTAGTATGAATGTATTATTATGCTTCTTGCTTATTGCACATTTCCTATAGATCTAAAACATAAAACTCACATTGAAAACGTAGCTTAATGCCGACAAGATTATTATTTTCTAAAGCGAAATACACTAACTACGAAAGCAAATGTAACGATTTACGTAGGAATGGACTTAGTTAAACCTAGAGAAAATCATTTTATACGTAATTATTCCAGACGCGACCTATTTCCAGAAAGTTCTCACTGACGTCATTAACGCATCACCCTAAACCACTTCAGCTGCACCGAAACGTGAGATTTTAACACATGACTAAATAACGAATATCCGCAGTATAGTGTGACGTAGTTTTACACGAAAAAAACGATAAAAGCAAAATAAATAGGAATCATATTTGAATAAGTCCACGTCATCAATGAAACGTTATTAGAATGGTGGGGGGGTTAGATAAAAGGTCACTCACCTTGCGTGTTTCCTAGATTATCACAATTGTATATTGGAAGACCTGTATGTTGCGTAATATAACCAATTGTACTGGAATCCGTTAATATTTTGGAATTACCGCAAATGTGGCAGTGCACTTCGGTTAGCGTAGGTTGTGTAGTGCTCGTGGGGCGATCGATAGGCTTTCACGGGGGAGGGGGAGGGCGCGGCGCTGGCAAGTGAAGTAGGGGAGGGGAAGCACGAGCTTTTCGCATTCCCGACGGCCGCCAACAGATGCCGGGATGAAAATCGCGGAAGGCTTTTGAGGGAAACGTTTCACGTTTTCTACGACAGATAGCGCTATATTAATTTTAACAAGACCTCCTCGTAAGCTGTATAGAATAAACAAAAAGGAGAGCTTTTAATTGTAAATGTTTAATAGATTGTTAATAGTAATATGACATTTCTTTTATTGTATAAAAGTTCAAATAGTCCAGATTTTAAAATGGTTGGTTTTTCATAAATGATGGATGACGATTGACACATAAGATGTGGACTATAAAATTTCATACTGTATTTAATAATAACAGACCACACAAAAATAACTAAAAATCGTATTAAATAAGAGATAGAGGGATTTTAATAGTCGCTTTTATTAGGCATTTTACCAGGCAACGGTTGCGAAATAGCTTACGGTGGCAATAAAACAAGTGGAAAGGTGCATTAGGACACATGGGGTGTAACAACGTAATAAACCCCCACATATAACGGCAGGGGGTCGATCCTGCCCTACAACGGGTCATTCCGGCCTCGCATTATCCGAGCGCAATAAATAATATTTCTCATTACAGAGGGCGGGCAAGTCCCGATAGCAATCGTCCAATAATCAGTATTCGAAACAGGTGCTACTAAAGCGAAGATTTTTTTGTTGACGCTACACAAATTTCGGTACACTGATTTTTTGCGCATAATGTGCCTATACCTCCTTTTAGATTAATGTGGGAGACGTGTGACCTCACAAATATTATTTAAGAATATCCTTTTCTTCACTTCAAGATTAGCTCTAAGTCGAATCTAAAGTTAGTGATGACTAGGCCTTAGTCTGTCTAGCCCAGTCCTCCTACTTAACTAATTTTTCAGTAATTACAAAACACACATGAATTATATTAAATTTATAGTTGGCTTTCGTTGTCACAATACTCATACAAAACACATTGTCCTGTCATTCTCTTTAATAAAACTGATATAAAAAGATGCTTTGCACCGTTGTTGGGGGAGTGGAAACCTATGATATCATCAATCAAAACCTTACGCAGTACAGAGTAATTTACAATTCCGTTTGTAGAATTAATTTCACGGTTCAAAAGCACTATTCAGTCTCACTGAGGTGTCAAATAGAATGCTCTATTAGTTAGCACTAATGATTTGCATATAGGTCAGCTGTAGGTGCAAATTCGGCAGTTTTTTTTGCACCCAGTACTACACAGATTTCTCGTATAAATTCGCTCATATGACTTTTATCAAGTTAATTCTGCTTAAAACTTCCATACAATATGTAAATAAGGTAACTGATTTTTACGCTTATACCCGTAAATACCATACGTTTTATGGTCAATTTAATTTTTAACTTCAATTTATGGGCAGAAAATGCAACAGTGAAAGTATTAAATAAAAAGGAATATCAAAGATCCCAATCCAATAAAGGAGAGAGAAGTGTAGATTTAAATTCGGTTTTGAAATAAAATTTATTTTAAAAATACTTCTTTTTTAACCATAGCAATATATCGATTAGAAATGGCAGTTTTTTATGTACATTTACATACTTTTTTTAAAATCCCAAAGACTGTAAAAAAAACTGCAAATCAAAGCTGAATTTTTATTTAGCAAGCACTTCACTGAGTTTCTTATACGTTCCTATTTAAACATGGACTTGAAATTGCTTTGGTACTGTGCTAACAACGGAAATGATGGAATTACTCTCGTGTTTGCTGAGTTAATTAAATTAGTTAAGCATATTTGCTCGCTGGCTGAGTAACAAATTATTTATAAAACGAATGTACTCGTATAAAAATAATAAGAAAAGACCGTATATTGTACGTCTCTGCTGACACATATTTTTACAAACTGAATAGACTAGTCAGCTACAAGCGCTGGATAATTTCTAATTAAATCTACTTCATACATTTTCCTCGAGTTACTTTTTATACTGATTTTGTAAAGGTTCTTCTATTAAAACCAGCTATATATACGCTCAGTTAAAAACTAACAGTTAAAATTTTAACTATACACACAGTTTTAACTGAACAGTTCGACTCTTCAGTTAAATGTGTCAATTATAACAGCCTATTTAGTGGGTCTAAAGTTGTTTACTTTTTTTTAGATTGGTTAAGCTAGCGCTTGACCATGATGCTACCCGAAGAAAGTGATGACGCAGTCGAAAGATGATACGCGTTAGCTTAATAGGTAGCTGTTTGCTCTTTGGAGGCCTTCACGTTTAAATTCTATGAAATATACAACAAACACTCGGAAGTCGTATCTCGTTATTTCACGTTAAGGTTTAATTATTCGGGAATCTCACATAAAATAATTCCCCTTTAATACATGTTTAAGTTAACATTTTGCACGCGTCGCGTCGCCCTCTAAAGCGGCTCAAAAAGTTAAACAAAGCACTCTGTGAGACCTTAAAATATGCGATGAATTCTGAAGTGGGCGCGAAAGGCGACTGTTTAAAATGTACAAAGTTTAATGGAAATCCGGGCCGCTGAGGGAATATTAAGGGCATAAATGGGCCGTTGACAACACGCTTTGCCCGTAGGTAACTCCTACATTGACAACACAACTAGCGTTGTAAAACCAACCGAACAAGTTCTTACATCGAAGAAAAATTATTTCCTTCTACTATTTTCATGGATTCTTCTCATTCCTATCCTGGATTAGATAAACGACTTTAGGTATGTACACAATAAGAAACTAGGAAAGACTTCCCCTTCACGTATCTAATATCCTGTTTATGTGCGTCTCGTCTTCCTTCGATTAAGGGTAGGCAACGCATCTGCAATTGCATCTATAAGCAGCTGTTGCTTCGCCACCTTATAATATTAAAAAACCTTCTGTAAGATCTCTATTGCATCAAAAGAGCGGCCTATTCAAGAAAGTAAAGATGCTGCGGACTCAGACTGACTTTACATACATAGTACTTTATAATGTAACAATTGGTTGCACTTTTATACTTTAAGAATAGGCGCGCACACTTGAAACTAAACGATCGCACAATTGTTTATCTCGCTTTAATTTTTATTAGCTTATATGGAGGTACGGACACTACTCAATTTTTAGTTGTGCAACTAAACAGTTGAATTGATTGCGAAACAATCGACAATAGCGCAGCTGTTGTGCGATAGTTTAGTCAAAGGCGTGCGCCCGCTCAAATACAATTATGTATTTATCATGGTGAAAGAAACGTACATAATATAACGTACATAACAAAAATACGCAAATATCCAATTAGGTTATGTAATGTTTGACATTAAATAACTCGTTAGAAATAAATTCGCGTATAAATTTTCACATTCAAATGTTTCGCAAAACAAAGTGGTAACAAGCAAAATTTTGTAACATTCTGTATTCTGAATAAAGTTAATAATTTTCAAACATTCATAACTATGTGCGAAGTGGAATGATGGGAGAATTTGAAACCGGTTTTAATTTTGTTTTTTGATTTTATAATTTTTGATATATAATTTCTAATTGTTGCCGAAGGCCTAATTTGAGTCCATTTCCCTTTCCACCCTTTTCTTAAGAGGAAAGGATGGGAAGGAAAATTGGATTTGACGGTGGAGGAGACGCATAGGAAGGGGAAATATCCACTATGTGCGTCTCCTCCTCCGTCAATCAAGGGTAGGCAACGCATATGAAATAGCGGATGTTTATGGGCAGCGGTCGCTTTCCATTTCAGTTGATTCAAGTGGCCGCTTGCGTGTTTGCCACCTCGTGTTATAAAAAAAAAGATTTTTAATTTAATTTCATAAGAGAAAGAATGTATGGAAAATTCGTTGAGCATTTATGTTGATGGTCGCTCTGTGTAAAAGAGGATAAGTAGGGTTTTCAGATTCTAACTGTTAGAGATGTATAAAAAAGTATAGGGAAATTTCGCGGTATTCTGGTTAGTGAAATATTGCCTTATTTCTAACTATTACTGGAGAAATGGTATTGAGAACTATAAAGTAGTTTAGATGGACGGATGTTTGTTAGAGTTTGTAGCCTTAACTGAAGAAGGAATAGTCTGGAACACATAGACTACTTACTTTTGTTTTTTAATTCCCCGCGGACTGAGTCGCGGGCGAAAGCTAGTGAAATTTAAGATAGTTCATAATGAGATATGATTTAAGTGATTTAGGAGTTAATGACATGTTATTGAGATTTACCTTTGATTTGTGCTTGACAAAAACCAAGCAAGAAAAGAAGAAACACGGCTCTCGCCATCTGTGGAATACAATAATTTTTTTGTAGAACAATTTAAGAAAAAATAAATAACATTGTAGTAGCAGTTACGGAAACTACTGTCCCAAGCATATGCTTTTTGCTAATGTTTTTTTGATAGTCAAACATTTAAATCGTGCGCAAACCTTTGACTAACTTCACACAACTGTTGTGCGATTGTCGATTGTATCGCAGCCTTTAACTGTTTAGTTGCACAACTTAAAATCTAGTGTGCGCACCTCCGTATAAGTGTGAACCTGACCGCAATGTTTATCAAACACCAAAAAACCCAACTGAATATACGACGCAGGGGAAAAAGGATGACTCGAAATCAACCGCACTCGTTAAAATCAGTTCAGTATATACGAGTATAAGCTTATATGGAGGTGGGTATACTACTCGACGTTTAGTTGTACAACTAAACAGTTGAATGGGCTGCGAAACAATCGTACAATGGTTGTGCGATTGTTTATTCAAAGATTTACACCTGCTCTTGGACCAAAGAATCTATTTATAATATTAGACCTCGAAAGAAACGGATGAAGGAAAAAGAATAGAATGTCAACTCTGCATAAAGTTTCTCATTGTCTATGCAACGAGTATAAAATTTTAGTTTTAATTTAACTGAACAGCCCATTCTAAATCTTAGCGTCTGTAGCAGGCTTAACATCAGTAAGATGATATACTAGAACATTTTTAATTAAAAAATAGGCTACCTGCCATATATTGATAATCCGGAAATCATAAATTCAAACAAATGACATCTCATTTATCAAAATCGATTCAATAGCTTATCTATACTAATATAGACTATAAAGATTTGTATTTTTTGTATGAACTGAAACAACTCAAAAACTACTGGGCAGATTTCCAAATTAATTTACTATTAAAAAGCTAAGTTATCAGTGAGTAATAAAGGCAATATGTTTTTATACCACGCGGGCGTAGTTACGAGCAACAGCTACTCTATACCTATGTTATAAACAGAAAAAAATTGTATATTTTGTATTGAAATAACTCAAAAACTACTGGAGCGATTTTAAAAATTCTTTCACCGTTAGAAAGGTAGTTTATCTATGTGTAACATAGGCTATTTTTTATTACACGCGGACGAAGTCGCAAGCAACAGCTAGTATAATAAAAAGTGGCAATGGAATTAATATAACTTACTTTGCTAAGCCAGTCGAGTAAAAACAATAATATTACATGGCCAGAAATACATATACAAGTAACTGGCACGCTAGTGACTGTAATTTATATATACGCTAACTTGAAATCCAGTAGTTGGCATTCAAGGAGCTAGCTTTGATTTTGTGATAGCTATATGCAAGTAAAAATAAAAAACTAAACTTATAATAATTGAAACTGACTTGTATCATCTTGTAAACATTTTAATTGGCATGTGTGAACTTTTCTAGTAGCTGGCATACCAGTTAGCTTATATTTTGCATGTATTTCCTTATGTCGATTTGCACAATACATAAAAAACAATAACATTAAAATAAATCAACATAATTTACCTCAATTTTCTACAGAATACAGTCACTATTCACAAAACTATATGTTAAAGTAATAATTTTAATTATTTCAACACATTATTACAGTTATTAAGAAAACACTAAACAAAACAACGTCTCCGACGACATCAATATTAAGAATGATTAAAATGTATTTGCCGTAGTGATGTACAGATACGCTCAACTCACTGATTCGTAAAAACCGGTTATAAAATTTTTTTGTCTTACGGAAAACAACAAGCGTCTCATTTCGTGCAGTTTAACAGCTGTACAGACGCTGCTCGGTAGTCTTGGGCTAAATCGTACATCTGCAAGTGCGCACTGTACTAGTACAATTGTGAAAACGTACTAGT
>DVQG01000775.1:0-12913 GCA_018231605.1 Papilio ambrax
GGCGCTACTTTCAAACTTCCTCTAATGTACACATTCTTAACTTTATCCATTCTTGTCACACCACACATTCATCTTAACATCGCCAAGCTCGTTTGCCACATTATATTATAAAAAAAATGTGAGTAATACCAGGTTTTTCTATATCTGGCGTGATGTTGCGATAGTCTAGTATTGCTTGTCGATTTTATCTTCAATGATATCTATGTTAAGTAATCTTGTAGTTTTATGCTGTTCGTATATAGTACTATTTGTTAAGTGTTACATATTTAAGATATACATTTTGCTTTTATATTTTATTTTTTAAAATGTGTTATAAGTGATATTTTTTACAAAGTACAATGAATCTAAAAAATTAATGCACGAAATATCTTTGTCTCTATTTTTTTGCAGAGTATAAAAAATATAGGGAATTATGAATACGCGTTTTGTCAATGAAGCCACAGGAGAAAAATTATTATTTTTTTCGACCATCGTCTTTCGTTGGAATCTCAATAAGCTGTCTTATTTTAATTGACTTGTACAATACTATCTGTTAATTGAGTAAAGTCCTATCATATTATTTACAATACAACTGCCTCACGCATTTTGATAAGGCCAAATGTTATCAGTTAGGGATCACAGCTGACATGTTTTATCATTTCAGTTCATATGCTTATGCAATTTACATCATAATGTAACGCTAATAATAGTTTTTCAAAGATATTTCTCGATCTTTTCGTTGAAACGTTTTTTTTTACTGTCGGTTACCATTGCTAGTTTACTGGTAAATATCACCTTAGCCAGTGAAATTTTATATTTCCCGTTGGGCCGATCGATCATGTCTTTGGGGAATCTTCGGACCGATCGAATCTATTATACAGTAAATCGACTTAATGGAAAAAATGCGGGTCTATGTCGTGTATACCGTTGGGGCGATCGGTAAACTATCATAAAATTTCATTTTAAAATGTGATGTCAATACTTCTGTATTATGTTTTCTTATGTTTTCGATATTCTGTATTAGTAGACCATTCTCTTTTTATCAGATAAATTAAACCGATTTGTTACATTACGGCGTAAGTTAAAACAAGGTATTTCTTATTAGTTTCGCATATTTAACTGATAACCGTAACGTGTGTAACAATACCATAGACATTTAACACTCATATGCCACTAAGACTGGATAATATTAAAGTCAAGTCAAGGGACTGGACTTGTCGGCATTTAATGTGTTAACATATTTGTCGACTCTATCAATATTCTGTAGTACAATATTGTATCTTATCTGTGACATGTTAGTAATATCTTTGTTCAATGATGTTTAAGATTAGATATGTCTGGTTGTCTCTTAACTGTCCGTCATGTCTGCCCACACGATACGTGGGTGTAAATTAGCACACATTTCAAATGCCATTATGTTTAATACCAATTGCTGTATAAAAAGTATGTTCCTGTTTGTTTCTTAGCTAAAGAATTTAGTCCCCAATTCCACTGGCATGACTGCGATTTTATACGATGTTGAAAAAGGCACTTATAGTGTCTATTCCACTTACAAATGCAAAGGAATTTATACCTAGCAATTGTTTCTTTGATGTATTTCTTTTAATCATGTAAATATATGAGATGGTGCAAATGTACCTGGCTGTTAGAAAATGTTATTGGACAACTCATCAATTTGGCAAACGCTTCAATTAATTGATTGGCATCACAAATACAAAGTTCAATAGCGAAGTCTATCTAATTGGTATAAATGATAATTACCCTTGTACGCTTGGTTTAGAGTTGAGTTTCCTTTATTGATTGAATAATATTTTTTTTAAACTGCGTCGTAGATTGATGTGATCGAGGAGTTATTTTAATTTTCCATTCATGATTACTGGTTTAGTTATCTTTTTTATGCTTATTCAAGGAAAAATATTACTGTGTTTCTGATATTTATAATTAGCTAGTAATAGCATAAGAATGGTTGTATTTTTTGTAGTTATTCACATTATCTTCAAGTGTCCATTTCCACTTTGATGTTAGTCTCGAGCGACTGTCGTTTGTCGCAACCACTGGCGACCGCGTCTGCTATACAATAAGACAGTTGGATAGATTAACTAAGGAAATATGTATGTTTCGATTTTACCGATGTAAATAGTTACATTTATGAGTTTGTTGAGAGATATGGTCTATTGTTAGGGCTGATGGTGTCCGAGTGCTGTACCAAGTATGTGGCGAGGCGGCTACGGGCACATGTGGCGTGCTGGTGACGGGCACGCACCGCTCGCTGTGCGCCAACCTCGCAGCCGCGCAGCGCTTCACGCCCGCACACCTCGATACCGACGCCTGCAGGGTTGCCGTACAGTCCGCCAAGTTTATATACGCATCGGTCAGTGAATGACACAGCTCTATTTCTCTATGGTTTCATGTCAACGAAATTCAACTCTCTCTATCTATAATACAGGGAATGAATGAAATAGATAGACAATGCTTATTGTTCCTCCTTATAAAAGTAGATGGTTATCGAATAAACCGAATGACATTCGATTCATATTCTTTACTAACATGTCTCACTCACACGAGGTTTATAGATTGCTTGTTTTAAAATTAAAAGAAATATTGCAGGGTTTCTTCGTGGCGGTGTCCCCTGAATCGATAATGCGATTGGCGGAACACTCGCACAAGAGCGAGCTGACTTTCATCATGAACTTGAGCGCGCCATTCGTGTCGCAGTTCTACAAGGATCCACTAGAGAAGATGATTCCATATGTAGACATAATGTTTGGAAATGAGACTGTAAGCACACATTTTTGTTTTTTTTTGTATCGTAGATAGTAGGCAAATGAAATAAGAGAAATCCGCCGTGTTTCGCTAAAATGGCGAAGTGACTATGCATCTGAAACAAGTAAAGATGCTTGGCTTGTCTTTATTAAATACAGAAAGTTGATATTTCCCTTACCAATACGTCTTTTCCCCTGCAAAACCTACTTCCGTCTCTGTTGATTCGTTATAAATGATAATTTAAAACCTATCTCCGCCTATTAAAATATTTTTCTATCGATATATAGTTCAATAACTTAAATAACCTGATTTTAATCTTATTTCAGGAAGCAGAAGCCTTTGCGAAAGCGTTTAACGTACCGGGCGATAATTCTGAACAGATTGCTAAGAATATAGCCGCACTTCCAAAATTAAACGGCACTAAACAAAGGGTAGTTGTTATAACACAAGGCAGCGACCCTGTCATACTGGTCGAAGGTAACAAAGTTACTTTAATACCAGTGAGGAAATTAGACAAAGAACAAATAGTGGATACGAATGGCGCTGGGGATGCGTTCACTGGAGGATTCCTCAGCCAGCTCGTCCTCGGTAAGCCATATGACATATGTGTCAAGTGTGGCATCTACAGTGCAACACATGTCATACAACATTCAGGGTGTACTTTTAGCGGAGACAATGACTTTCAAGAATGTTGATGGTAAAAAGTAAAACGCAACCCTAGACTGATATTGCAATAATCGTTTAATCTCAATGTAACCATACAATAAAATTTTACATTATTTAAATAGTTAATTTTTGGTGTAATGAATTTAGCTGAAGTATCGATTTTTATATGATAACTGAGTGTTTTCATTATGTAACATCCCTAAATTCAATGCACTGACAGTTGCTGTCAGACATTGACATACAAACCATAGACTACATTGTATGTCGCCTTACGATTTTCAATTTTATGTTTCCAATATGGCAACACAATGCATCATAAAATGTCAACAATCTGAGAACTGATATTATCATATGCAAATTAGTAAGATAAATAATTTACTTAATTAATAAAATATAAATAAATTGGTTCGTTGGATTAGTAAATATATAAATTATCTGTCTCTTTTGAAACACTGTTAAAATCGAATTATTGATAATTTTAGTATTACAAATAGATCTGACTGCATATCAATCACTGCACATATTGTCCAAGAAAGTCATATGCTAGGATATTTACTGTCCTTTACCTTTACATTTTGAATTAAATGATTCATTTTCAATAATAATTGAAAATCTTACAAGCAAGGAAAAAGTTGATAAACATGTAAATTTAGTAACGAAGCAATATATTTTTCTAAAATATAATAACTCGAGGTTGTATTGTACTGGATGTTGTCTATGGTGCAAATTAGCATCAGATAAAAAATCCTTTAATTTTGATGAGAATTTGATGTATCCAATGTAGTTGTTAAGCAAATGCCTTGTGTTTGATGTCTTACCAAGAATTTTCCATTTTAGTGCCTGTCTCATAAACATAATTTGAGTTTTTTAGAAAATACCTTGTCTACATAGACGTTGAAACCTGCTAACGTGTTCCGATTTACGTGTTTTTTTGTCTCCTATCGTTTTGTTTTCTTTTAGACAATTATTTACCCATTCCAATATTAGAAGTAAGTCTTCCAATGATGTTTTTGTAATCAAATGGTGAAATAGCTAGCTTACAAAGTGAGATCGTTTTCCTAGTATAATGCAGCATAGTACAAGATTTTGTGGATAGTTGTAAATTTATGTTTGCATGTAGAACATTGTTGCTATGTATTTTGTATTATCCCTGTTTATTATTACTTAGGGTCTTAAAATCAAGATTATTGTAACAATGTTGTGTTTGTACTTATATGTTTGTATTTGTTTTGAAATAAATATATATTTAGTGTATGTTTTCCTTTTTACTCCCTTAACTTCACTTAGAACAAATTATGCGACATATCTTATTTAAATATAAAGATATGAGTTGGGTATCATACATTACACTTCGTGTTTTGGTTCGATTCCCGACAGTAGAAACATCAAACATCACATAGAATGTGTGTAGTAGACACGAACTGCAGACTTGCGCGCGTAGCTATCCACATGCAGATATGTAATTATACATACACACATCAGCACATACTATGCCGACCCTCCGTAAGGGATAAGGGCAAGTGGATGATAACCTTGATATACAACGTGAATGTTTTTAAACGTAATACAACATAAGGGTATATTTCCCCAAAACCTTTTTTTATTATCACCAAAGTGTTGAATACTTTGTGTGGCAACATTTGATCAGTTTTATTTATTAATTGCCGTGGGTATTTCGGTCTTATGAAGGTAATTCCGAGTTTTATAATTGAATTTACAGTTAACGAATGAATTAAAACTATATAGGTACCTACCAAGGAACAAAATGTTTTTGATATGTCATAGGTTACCCATAGACTGTTCAAAGTTTTTTAATTATTTTTAATTTTAATTAATTATGGCAATACACGATATGACCGACAGGATATCAAAATATTTTTTTCATATAGCAAGGAGTCTGATTGATAGCCATTTTGAAGAGCCTTTTGTTGGTGTTTTGTGAATGTTTTTAAGTAAATTTCACAATATTTAGAGATTATTCGTGTTATATAATAGAAAACAAAATAATAGTGACTTATAGCATTTCATAAATGCATGTGTTTTGATTGTGTTGTTTGTTTGGTCAACGCATTGTGAAAAAAAGGAACCGGAAAGAAACTTGTCGCATTATGTTCTTATTTTAACGTTTGTGAAAATAAGTAGTTTCGCAACAGTGAAAAGTGTCAGTTTGTTCAATTTGTGTAATTAATGTTGGAGAAAGGATTATTTACGTCGCGTGTATTTGTTCACTACGTAAATTTAGATTGCCACAAGATGGCCGCCATCGTATGCCCGCTCTGCCAAAACCCGCTTGTGAGGCCCGATGTGTCATCGGCAGGCGAGCGCTTTGCGGATATGCTGTAAATTAGCGTCTCGCGTCGCGGCTGACCACCGCGGCAGCTTTCGGCGGGGTTCCATTCTGTAAAATGGAATTTCGCTCGAGGCGCCAAAATATGATGGGTGTTGACACATCTCGATCAGCAATACCGTACCGTTACTCAGACGGCTCTAAGAAATAATATTTGACAAAGATGACCGATCCGGACGAAGTAGGGAAAGACGAGTGGAAGCGATGGATACTCGAGGCGATACATAAGATAAGGTCGCAGAAACAGAGGCCGAGTGTGGAGCGAATATGTCATGCAATAAGACAACACCACAACTATCACGAGGATGTGGTCTCCGAGCGCCTGGAGCGGGCAGTGAGGGAGGGTACCGTTCTGAAGGTGTACAATAAGGGGCAAAGCTCGTACAAGGACCCAGGAGGTTTGCAAAGTAGGTTGTTAAGAATCGCGCCTGATGTGGACATTTCGCGGGCAGTGGCCAAAGCGGTGCGGGAGCTAGGGGAGAGGGACGGATCTAGTTTGAAGAGCATCGAGAGGTATCTGCGACAAGCTTACCAGCTGACTGTGGACTCTGGTGCGGATGTGAGGACTGTGTTACGTGCGGCGGCAAAGCGGGCCGTGGCGCGGGGAC
The DNA here is from genome assembly GCA_018231605.1 of Papilio ambrax. Classification (NCBI taxonomy): domain Eukaryota; kingdom Metazoa; phylum Arthropoda; class Insecta; order Lepidoptera; family Papilionidae; genus Papilio; species Papilio ambrax. The sequence goes on from DVQG01000775.1 coordinate 6,364, forward strand.
TAGTAACGCACCATGCAGGGAACTACAGGGCGACAGAGAGGCCCTTGACTTCAACAGACCGTCCTCATAAGCAACGAATAAAGTCCTTTGCAGACACTCCAGATAAGGTACTGTTTCTTTTTATTTTGTAAACAAACACATAATTGTTTGTAAATAAAAGCTATTTTTTTTTATCATTGAAAAATTAATGGCAAGTTCAATTTCAAGGTTAATGACCTCTACAAATCTGAGGAAGTTGTACATGTGTATTAAAATTTGTGTGTGAAGTACTTGAAATATTAAAATAACTTTTTGTTTATTGTAATAAAATTGTATGTTTGAAAATTTTTTGATTAAGAGTTACAATTTGAATGTTATTGAAGTTTTTAAGATAATAGATTATTTTAAAAATCCATGATATATGGATATATTAAGATATGTTAAATCTGAAATTTTTCTTGCCAAAACTTGTATCTTGTAAATACTTTATGAATAACTAGGTCAATGAGGTTTCTAACTTACTGAAAGTTAAAGCTGCTCTGTTCTATCGAAAACTAACTTTTCTAAATAACTAGAACAATATGTTAATAGGATTATTTTTCTGGTCATATAATTTAGTATTAATAATGCTAATTTACTATACATGAATCATTTTTAATATTTTTTTTACATTTATTTTATATTTTCTAATTCTATGGCTTTTGTGTCCATTAGTTATTAAAATGGTGTAAAGAAAATTCTCAATAAGTTATGGTTAAACTAAAAAAATTGTATGCAGAATGATTCAAATAACATTTCATTTTTATTATATTTGACATGTCTTAACATTGGTGCCATATTAAGGTGGATTCCGAGGAGGAATTGTCATCATCACCATCACCTCGGCAATTTCTAACAGTTAGTCTTACTTGTCTGTATATATGTATCTTAGTAGATGTTCCCCAACTTAGGCCTGGGTTAGTCAAATTAACAATGCATGTTGTTTGGTTTTACTAAAAATTCTCACTAGTTATGGGAATCTCGTCTAAAATTGTTGTTCTCCAGAGTTCTACTTTAATATGTGAAGCAGATCAGTAAATTGGCTCATAGCTAAGCTCAAAATGTGATCTTCGAACTATATACAGTGAGTTCAAGCTATTAGTCAGGTTAAGGCTCAATGGCTGACTTAGTCATTGTGTTGAGCTGTGAACTGCCAAACTTGAGCCTTTGAGCTTGAGTGGTCAGAGTGGATTTATACACATCTTATATTTAAAGCCAAAACATCTGTATAAAAATATACTGTTATCCTTTTCATTGTCTATGGAAAAATTGAGATGGCAATGTTTTTGGACAGGTGTTACAGCAGGTGTGATGTAAATGGTTACTTAACTATGCATGATCCAGTTATGCTTTACTGCTTTGTTTGTATTGGTGTTATTATAAACTTGTTATAATATACAGATATTAAAATTTGTTTAGTGCTTCAGTACATGTATTTATGTTATGTGGAATTAAAAGGTATTGCATGTTTCAGGGAATTAGAGTGTTATAAGAATTTGTCTCTGCTCTTTTAGTGTAGGAATTTATGCAATGTATGACAAAAATCCCATGTTTACAATATATGAATCCCTATTTTATGTCATGGACACTCTGAAATCTGTTTCTTTCTCTAGTGTATCAAATAGAAGTTGAATTTTTAATTTCTGGGATGTATTTACCTATGCATGTTTATATTAGATGATTTTATTTAACTTATTGTAACTGTGATATGTACTACTTCCTTCAGAAACAAAGTCATGGTGGAGTACCAGTGTGCACCGAGTGCCTCGGTACAGATGCAAGGAACCGCCTGGGGGCTGCAGAGGATTTGATCTGCTGCTACCAGTGCAAGTCCTATGCACATCCCACCTGTCTTGATTTACTGGAACATGTCAGCTTACCTGTGGTTAAGGTAGGCCAATATGTGGGATATCTTAAAACTGTTTTTATTTTTCTACATTACAGTACAGTACATTTTAATATGTCGGAAATAGGTTTAGCTTAGGGTCTAAAAGAGTAAAAAAAAATATAATTAAATCATAAAGTTAATGACTATCAAGTGTAAAAGCTGATCTATGATGATGTCATATTGATAGTTTCAATGCCAACTTCAGTAATCCCTAGAATAGTTGTGTTAAAGATATTCAAATTGGTTGTTATTATTGTAATTATGTGTAGTTATTAGTTGTATTTTAATATTTATCAAGTGAATTTATCTGGTAGGTAATATTAGGTTAATTATTATGTATAGTAAAGTACTGAAAGTTATCAAAGCACAATAAAATAATGATAAATGGTGGTGTTTTGTGCAGAGCGTGCGGTGGTCGTGCGGCGAGTGCGCGCGGTGCGCTGCGTGCGGCGCGCGCGGGCAGTGGGCGGCGCGGTGCGGCGCGTGCGCGCGACACGACCACCCGCGCTGCCGCCCGCCGCCCTGCCGCTGCCGCCCGCCGCCCACGCCCGACAACAGGTAATATACCCCTGCCACTCCATTCTTTGCCTTACAAAGTAACACATTTAAATAACAATACTGACAATAACTTTTCCCTTTTTAGATCTACGATGAGTACGCCGAAGAAGCGGAAGCCGAAAGCGGCGCCGCGGCGGATCGAGTCGGAGGACGAACCATCGGACGGTAATGAATCGCCGGCGTACGCGCGCCTCCCGCCCGAACAGAGAATGTCGAAGGAGAAACAAAAGTTTTTCAGATTCTCAGCGTTTAATCTTGTCAAGCGTCGCCGTTGCAGGGGCTCCTCTAGCGAGTGGGAGGGCTGGGAGGGCCGCTCTCGCTGGGGCGGGGTCAGGGTCACGCGGGTGCAACGTGTCGAACTCCATCTGGAGAGGCGGGGCGAAACTCCCTCCGACGCCTACGAGTCCTCCGCTGACTCGGAGCCCCCGGAGCCGCCGCTTCTGCGCGCCTTGCAGGCCTACGTACCTCCCGCGCCGCCTCCGAAGCCCCGCGTGCCGACGATTTTTGAGCGGCTAGCCACGGATTCGGGCCCCGGCGGAGTGTGGGGATTTGCCGCCGAAGCTCAGAAGCAACGTGATAATGTTTTGCCCTCGACGAGCCCTCGCGAGCAGACTATGTCCTCCCCGCGACTCGATGTACAGCCCGAGGAAACTAAGCCTGCTGCAAACGTCACAGATCGTCGCCGACGGCGCAGCAGATGCGGCGACAGATTGCTTACCACCCTTTTCGACGGCCTCTCCGAGTTTTATTCCGTCCGCACCGCCTCCCGCTCACAGTCGCGTCATCGGGCAGAAAGGCGCGAAGATACCGAAGACCGCCAGGTTCTGAAGGAGACGAGGAGCACGTTCAAACGCTATCAAGCGACGTTGAAACGCGACCAGCCCGAGGCGCGGCGAAGGAGCCCCTCGAGGTCGAGAGCGAGCCCCGCGAGGGCGGCGAGTCCCCGCGAGGCGGCGGGCGCGGTGGGCGCGGTGGGCGCGGTGGGCGCGGTGGGCGCGGTGGGCGCGGTGGGCGCATCGTGAACGAGTCCCGCCTCGTTTCAATCCGAAACAATCGAGACGATCCTTGAAAAATATCATTGCATTAATTTTAAAATACAAACATTTTCACTGAAGTACAGAATATCTCTCGTTCTTTATCTTTTATGTTGTAAATGTTTTTAATTGGAACTGTGTGCGGGAATACTGCGCGGGCAGTTACCTCTGTTAACTCTGCGTTATTTAATTTCCTACATTAATTCATTAAACACTTTTTGAGATTTTCAATTGACTACACCATCGACAAATTGTATCTATTTTATACAGTTCGTTAATTAAATAACGCGGGATTAATATTGTTTCTTGGCGCTACTTCCTTAACGTTTTAAATCATATAATTATGAGATTTCCCGTTGAATACATAATGGTGTGGTGTTGAGCCGGAGCATGCAGTGTCCAGACGTGCGTAAAGCCGGCGGATTTACTTGTAGCGCAGTGCGGACGGCAGGTAGTTATGAATTATAGCATTGACCCTAACACCCTGCAGAATATCGTAATATCGTAATGTACCCACAACTGCATCATATAAACAAGATAATATAAACAAGATACCAAGTATTGTTTACTTCAACTATTTGTAAATAGGAATAAACAAGTTGAAATGTAGACATAATGAATAGTCTTGTATGTAAGCTTGTTAAAGTTCGATCATTAACTACTTTTGAAGTGTCGATGGCTTAAGTCTGGGTGGTCGCGCGGTCGAAGGGTGCGACGGGGGGATGCGGGGAGGGGAGGCTGTCGCCGGACAGATTCAAACAAAGACAGCAATTTTTTCTTTTATAAATTCATAACATGTATGTTCTTAAGACATGCAATCTCACTACATAAGTGAGGATTGATAGTTAAAAAGTATGGAGTACGGAGCAAAGAATATATTTAAACTTTAACGAAATCGTTATCTAGATTATGATTGCTTTTGCCAAAATAAACCCAGTGAACCGTCCCTTTCTATTCTATTTCTTGTTTATGGCTATATTATTATCCGCTGTGGATTGGGCCAGTGTCAAGTGAACCGTCCCTTAAAAATTGTTTAAAAAATGACAAGGCGAGTAGAATAATCTTCATGATAATTATCTTAATGCTCATTGGTGATTGACAAGTGTAGCGGAAACATTAGGCTTTCATTGTGCGTCCATTGTGCGGAGTGAAGCGGGGAACGCGGGGGGACGCCCGCTACGTCAAATGATGAGGTATTGCGTGACGCGGGCACTTTTTAAACGAGGAAAATTACCATTGTCATAGCTTCAAAGGGAACAATTTGTATAGTTGACAGCTGAAGTGCGTTAAGAGCTCTCACATAATTATTATCATGACCATTGCAGATACGAATCGACACAAATGTATGTAAACAAACGTTACAAAACTCTGGAAAATGGTGCGAAACCATTTTCATTATGTTAACGTCAACAATATGAACACTGATTTTAAGTAATAAAAAAAACAAAGGCCAAAAAATGTACTTATTTGCCCTCGGTGAAGTTTTGCTACAAGTTCAGTAATCGCAATGTGAAATTTAAAGTGTATGGTTTAAGTGTAAAGTTGTTGGCGTTCTGCTCACTGCGAGCTCCGAGCTCCGAGCGGTCGCGTAGCGCGGTTGCCGCGGCGGCGCACTGTGGGCTGTGGGCTGTGGGCAAGGCGCAGTTAATTGTGCAAGTTGAATAGCTTCAAATGAACGACGGCCATTAGCCTCAGCAGTCGGCACTCGCCCGCTCTATTCAACAGAACAGTTAACTTGTAATCGCACCATTTTAATTTCAGTGTACGTGCAACGGGCAACAGCGACCAACATTGTAAGAGAAAATTTAATAGACAATCAGGGTGATTTCTGTTCTTGTTGGTTCTTCTACTTAATTTTTATACACAATACAAAAGGTTTTTAAGTGTAGCAACGATTCTTGGGCTTGAGGCTAAGTGACAATTCGTAGATAGCACACACAGCCCCGGCCCCCGCCCCTGCCCCTGAACCTGCCCGCCCTCGGGCGGCCCCGTATTAGCCCACAATAGCCATCCGGTTCAGATTTTCTGATAAATTTACATTCAAATAAACATTTGGTTTACCTTTGTAAGCATATTTTGAAAAAAGATATCAAATGTTCAGAATCTCCTGGGAACCTTGTAATAATACATTTAATAACACATAGGTAATTCAAAAATATAATTCGCCTTTCTTATGAAAATTGCGCAATAGTTATTTAAGCCTTAATTTGTTAATTTTTACATCAAACTGATAGTAACTAAAGATAAAATACTGAAGTAAATGTATTCGTTAGGTAAAGTTTAGTGCAAATGACAAATGACAAAGCGGTGCGCGTTCTGCGATCTCTAATTAATTTACCGAGGCCCTCGTGAGCCGCGAGTCCGACCCTGCCTCGCTAACTGATTGCAAGATAATCACTTTAAAGCAGTCACCTGTCCTGTGGGGTTTGCTTTGATCTTACCACGTCCAAGCATTTAACCTCTCTCATCTCTCGTATTCCTCACAATATCTGCAATGTTTACGCTTAATAGTAGTTTAACAACATAAAATATCAACCTTCAAATATTTCTAAAGAAATTAATATTGTTATCTGGCGACGGAGATTACCTCGGCCTTATTACCTAACGAAGATGAGACTCTTAGCGCAGTTCCAGTAGGTACGTCCGAAAATTCTGCACATGTGGTTAAATAACCCGATTCTATTTAAAATTATTTGAAAATAGTAAAGTAAATGCAATAAAAGAAATCTGAAGAGGATCAAGATATGCGATGTTGGGATTCCCGCAGCGCGGAGCCAATCTGATGAAAGCGGAGAGGAAAATTCAAAGAGGGCTCAGAGAGGGTACAAAGAACGCTTTCACAATATTAGCCCCCGGACCTTACTTTATCAGTGTACTAAATCATATGCTACTTACCGTAGAAAATAAACTTTAAACCTCGACAAAAAAGGTTATTTGGAAGAAACGCTCTTCTCCGTCACGAAGTTATAAAAATCATAATAATAAAGCATTGTGTACAGCAGGGATGTTGCGAATATTCGCATCCGCATCCGCAAATGCGGAAGTTCCGCAT
>DVQG01000776.1:0-12910 GCA_018231605.1 Papilio ambrax
ACAAAGCATATAATCTGACAATGTAAGGGCCTGTCCCACCAAATTGTAAATTGTCTGACAACAATCCAACATGTAAAATATGTAATGGAAAAATCGGGTTTTATTACTTTAACTGACAGTGACGTCATTTTTAAACTATCTGATACAGATAAACGATCTCTATCAGCCAGTGGTGGGACAGGCCCTAATCTCTCATGTTGTTATAGCTCACAGTTAATATTTTGTAACATAATCATGTAATCTCTTGTGCGCAATCTGTGCACATAAATATCAATTAAATGCTTTAAGAATGCATACAGCAACGGTTTTGGTAAATTAATCTCAAAGCAACGCCACCGAGGAAATTAAACATAGATGCTCAGCTCGACAGACCTTTTTTCTGTCTGTTCTCTGGAAAAATGGTTGTGAAATTTAGTTCTGGATTTATGAATAAGCAATTTTAAGTGTTCACTCTTACGTGGATATGGTGAAGTGTATTTTAATCATTTTTGCATTTCGACTCAAGTCTGTTTATACTCAAATTTTATCAGCCATTAATTATGTAAAATAAAAATAGTGAAATGTAATAAAATACTTATATTAAAATTTCAACAATTTTTTCGAGGGGTTGGATGATTCCATTTCACGGAACATTAATTGCCGAGTGGAGTTGCCTGTATACAATTAATTGCTTCGTTATTGTCCATTTATTTTTATTAATTCCGCATAAATATGACTGGCGGATATAATTGATGGAGTGAAAAATAATTCACTGTTTTTTATTATTGTATGATATTTTATAGGAATGATTTTAAGAGCATAAACAGGCGATTGAGCGAGATACAGTTGCGAAAGTTTGCTCTGATGTTAAAACAGGCGCATGAATTAAAAATGCTTAAAGTTTTTGGCTGAATTATGGTGAAATGCGCCAATATCTTATTTAATTTAATTTTCTAGCAGAAATTCATTGTTAATCAGTGTCATGGAATTACCGTTATGTTATTTAATAAAGACATTTTAGTTAAAGAGTTTTTTAATCATTTTTCTCATAATGAAACTCAATGTAACGTAAATTGTATTAACTGCAACATCTATGGAGAAAGACTTTTATCAAGCGTAATAATAAATTATTTACTACCTCGTGTTAGTACAAGCATCGTGCCGCTAACGTAAGAAGCTGAACGGATATCACCCATAATTCTTTGATATAACGATTAGATCAGTGCTTAAGAGTTACTTAAGAAAATTTTCGTTCTAAACGTTTTATAAAATAATACAATTTATTGATCTGGTTCAATATTCATGTGGTTTATATTTTTTGTAAGATTTAAAAATCGGAACATCCGAGCTAAATGTTTATTACATTTATGAAAAATGTCTATATTTCAGTGTTGCGAAGGAGTAGAACGTTTTTTTAGTGATTAAAAGAGAATATTAAGAACTTACACATAAAAGTACAATTTAATTTAACTAAAATCTAAGTTTTACTCAGTATCAAAAAATGTCAGTTGATTTTACGTTTTGGTTAGATTTTTGACGTTTGACATTTATTTTACGTAGGGCAAGAAAAATTAAATGAAACGTCAATGTCAAATGTCATAATCACGTTTTGTGAGGTGGTATTGTTTTGTTTGCTATTTTACTAATTTATTTATATTACACAATGGCCCAAGGAAAACTAAAAGTGAAAAGTAAATTACCATCCGGTGTTAAAGCCAAGAAAAATAAAGGGAAAGCGGTGACAAAACGTAGCAACGCACCAGTCCGAAGTAAAAACAATGCTGTAGAAAAGAATAAGATGAAGGCAAAGGTAACGAAGATGGTGAACGCAGTAGCTGAGAAGCAACTCAGAGCCTTAGCGACTGATACTCCTCAATTATCTGCCGCACAACAAAGAGTAGCGGCAGCGCCTACTGCACCTGTGCCAGCAAAATAACCTAAAAATATCCTTAGATAAAAGTTGCACCATATTTGTAATTGTCGAACGCTATATTGTTTTGATGGTAAGGACGCCCTGTGTCATCAATTAGGTATAGTAAGAAGCAAAATTTTATATCACAATCATTTGACCGAATCCTGTCGTTTTAACAATACAAGTTTGATTTTAATTGAAAGTTACATGATGTATAGAAGTTAAGTTACCCTACATAAGGGTGTGTTTTTCAGCAAGATTTTGTAAATTACAATTTAGATATTCTATTGGAGCTAAATTATAATGGATTCTCCACAAAACATCTTACAATTACTGCCTTGGCCTGCTTTGGTGGTATTAGAAGTTAAGAAACATTGCTATATTATGTAGTACACACCTACTAGTGCTAAATGTCAAAACATTGTATATATCGATAATTTTATGTAAATAATAAAGCTAAATTAAAAGAAATTGTTTAATTTATGACATACTACCTATTGCCTGCCACTTCATCGTCGTTGAATAAAAAAGTCAAAAGCAAGTAGCCGATGTGGTTTTCTAAACTATGTTTTACATCTATACCAAATTTATCGAGATCGTTTCAGCTGTGTAAAGTGGAAAAATAATAAACATCCAACCAGCCACCTACACTTTTACATTAATAAGACAAAGTAAGATTTAATAATCTCCATGACCTTTTAAAATAAAGAAAGATTAAATGGAGGTACAATTATATTGCTCATTTAACAAAATCTAATTAATACCAATTACAAATACCAAGTTATACCAAGTTTTCTAGGAATCAGTGGAAGGCAATGGCATTTTTATTGTGGTTTTTAACTTGACAAGGTTCGAGTTACAGAGATCCCTGTAGTTTTTTTTCTTCTCATTAAGGTGATATTTAGCTCTTACGTACTTTACTATAATAATGAATTTTGCCCGAGGTACTCCATCAAGGTGTCAGATTCATTTCAATTATCACTAAATCAATGAAAGACTTTGAATTTTACTCATTTACTCATAACATTAAAGTGTAATGTAATGATTTCAAAGTTACGCCGAAATTACGTTTTTTTTTTAAAAAAGAAAAACATTTATTATTAACACATTAAAGACAGTTATAAAGTTATGCTAACAAAGTCTTTAGTTAAGGTGCAAGATAATCCATATATTCCTTTTTACTGTCGGTCCTAAAAGTAGTCAATCTTAATACCCTGAGGTGCAGAAGATGTTATCGGATGTACTAAGAAGAAAATTGTACAAAGAACTTTAAATAAGAAAAAGACCTTAATAAATATCCAATTGCCATTAATTCTAAAATACGGTTATTTTGTTCAAACGTAACGGTATTGTTATATCAGAACACGGCGATTGGCGGAACCAATTCAATTACATCATCCATTAAAAACAAGATTCGCTGCGAGTATTTTCCAAATTTATATTCACACGGTTTTAAAAAATATGCCAAAAAAAATCAAATGCAGTTTCTATTTGTCATTTAAAATTACTTAGCTTATTATATTGGTATGGCTAAGTAGGTATACCTAACTGTGCGACTTTCCTTTGCCGAAAGATATAAAAAAGACATTTTCACATCCCTATTGTTTTCTTGAATAAGCAGAGACAACAACAATTTACGTGTTTCGGCGGTATTGATATAGCCAGAGCTGAAGGTCTACAAATTTTTTAATTAATAAATTAAGTAGGATTATTTCATTAAAAATTACAAATTAAAAAGCAATCAACGTAAAACCAATGACAAAACAATGTAAAAAAAATCAAACGCGACAACGTTAAAATAAATTTATGGTCAAAATATTACAATAAATAAAAAGTCCCTTTTGAGTTTACTAAAATTCAGCGTGCTCGGGTCTGGTTTTTATTAAAAATTTATAATACCTGCATATCGTATGTATGTATGTAACATTCAAGGTAATGTCGCACGGTGAGTGAACGGACGCAGATAGTGTTGTCCTAAGTCCTATCGATGTTAATGTCGATAATGATTTAAATTGCTCGTGACAAGCTGGTTTAGTACATGGTCTTTAGATGTTTTAGTGATCAAAATAGTGATGCAAGAACATTCCAGAGAAACCCCTACCTTCCATTTTTTAAGGGGAGCGAAAGAAACTCTGTTTTTTTTTAATGAGTTTTTAGCCATGAACATCCTAGATAAACTTAATATCTGTTGATGTATTTAAGCTTTACATAATGTATTGCTGTAACAGCTAATTGTCTTATGCATAGTTGATTACGGCAATTTGCCTAAGTCCTACATATTAGCCTAATTGGCAACCACGTCATCTTCCATCTGACTGACGCGTCTCTAATCAATGCTCAACATCTGTAAAATAATTGTGCTATTATTAAAACAAATATGATAAAACTTGACATAATGAAATAATGTCAAATAATGCTGTTGAAGTAATGCTGATGTAACAATCATTAAAAATTCAACATAATTTTATTCGAAAGTTTAAGGCAATGAAGTCTGTTAGGACCTTAAAAGTTATATCTTGGCATTAAAGTAACTTACCGACTTTATTCTATTCGGTCGTATTTTATGATATGACAGAATGGTCGACATCGACACTGATTATTTACGACAAATGTCTGGAAACGTGACGTCTGTATGTAACTCTTAATTCACTTTTTTACGTTTGGGAATAACTATGAACTGTAAATTGTGTTCTATTTACGGAGATAAATTCAACTTTAGTTCATTCAAAAACATGTCAGCGTCTTTTCATAAATCTTTTATCTTTTCTCTATTTTGAAATAAATTGTTTCATAATATAAGCTTTTTTACTGATACTACTTTTGCTGGATTTTAAAATAGGTTTTGGATATTTAATTTAGCTATTACAACATATTAGAATGTTCCTAATGGGCTTTGTCTTATCCATGCTCTAGGGCACCTACTTAAATGTTGAACATAATATGGAAGCTCTGTAACTAAGCTTTGGCAAGATGTATGTTACGGTTAGGAGGAGCATGTTGTCTAGAGCTGTACTAGAGTAATCTACGGAGGTTGCATCGTGCCAACTGTTTTTGGCAATGCCACGTAATTGCTGCAACATTGCTATACGAAACGAATTGTTGTTAGTTAAACAAGCAGTTTGTTTCTTGTTGACATATTCAAATAAGTGGAAATTTATAATAGAATATTAGTTATAATGTAACAACTTACATATGTAAGGTCGTCTGCTTCGAACAGGTTTTTCTGTCTGAGAATTTTAATATATCAATAGTCCGGGCCTTTGACCTATCAAAGCTAAAAAGCAACTTGTATTTTATCCTATTCGGAATTTAAAAAAAATATCAAGCGCCTATTCAAACTAGAACTTTTGTGTTTTGTATGATAGATATTTCAAATACTTATCGATGTGTATAGGTCATCCCTAGTATGACAGGACATGTGGGTATCGGGGGGAACGAAGGGAGGGGAGATGCGCCGATTTCTCCGAATAAGATTAATAAATGCAGGCGGGGCGGGGGACACCGTTCGGCTAATGACACGCCGCTGCAGATATTTTTTATCGCGAATTTAAAACATAAACTGGTTGCGGCGGTAGCTCTGACCGCTTCGCGTCCCGCGCTCCCGTCGCCCGCCGCCCGCCGCCCGGAGCCTGCACTCTGCATAGTTCACCGCTCCTGTATGCGCAGACGCAAACACCTTCATATGGACCAACACATTTTATGAATGAAAACTATATTATAACAGATCAATGATCAAATGATGACAGTGAAATTGTAAACTGTAAATCTGAGAGAGAAATAGTTCGCATAGAAAAGTGGTTTTTGTTAACTTGTCTTGAAATAAACTAACGGGAAAGATGCACAACCATGAGGTTAGAACATGTTGTTTTACTACATATACTTGTACAATTACGTCTAAAACGAATTTAAAAACCTTGCAGCTTTCCAATAGTACGACGTTATCTCGGTACGGAATCCGTCTTTAACTTTTTTGCCACATTTTAAAACTGAAAGTGGAGTATGTTAAATCTGTCTGCGTGGTGTAATGTAAACACTGACATCGGTGACATATGTAGGTAGGCACCACGCTGTCTAGCTGCAGCCCTGCCAACATTCCTGTCCACAATCCTTCACTATAATTCCCGTCGCGATCACCACTCAATCAACTTGCAATTAAATACCGCGCCAGCATACACCTTGTAATGTTTTTCTTGTAATTTTCTGCTACCAGCCAACGTGAATTTATTGTGAGAACGTAATTTAAACTAGTAAGCTAAAGCATGTAGCTTTTTGAAGTTAATAATAACTGTGAATAATTACCGTGGGTTCCTATTGCCGAAACAATGTATCATTGTTTCCTTGTTAAATCAAATTAAAACAATTTTTTTTGATGGAGATTTAGCAGTGAAAATCCAACTTAAGAAAGATTACATAATAGTTGGATTAAAGGTAGTAGTTATGTTACTATCTTTTACTCCTTAGCATCTGTTTACTAAATAATACGGTCGTGAACATTGACATCACTGGATGATCTTAAATTTTAGAGACTCTCGTTTCCTTAACTATAACTTGGACATCGGAATACCGCTGAATGTCTGCAGGATTTACATATAGCGTAAAGCGGTCTCGACGATCAGATGCAGTCGCAGTTTAACGGTGTTCAACGCTGAATGCGACTATTTATACGCAGCCTCTAACGGCCGCACGATTTATCTATCTTCCTAATGAGACTACTACTGCTTATCGCAGGGTAAAATAAATGAAACAGTTTTACATAGACAACTACACACTTTTTTCTTAAGAAAGTATGTAGATGACATTTTATCCATTTGCTTTAGGAACCTAACACTAAGCGTCCTCTGTACCCAATCATCCGCGATATCTAATGTCTGATACAATAAGTGAGCCACTCACGCAACTGCCTAAGAATCGCTTTATGGCAAATTAAAAACAAGAATTCGTAAGAGGCAAGCGACGAGTCAAGTTGTATAGTCACCCAACAGCTTTACTTTTTGCTAATTGAAATAACTGAGTACCGTTATTTGTATCTTATAGCAAGTGCTACTGAAACGACGTCCACGATCCCAAACCTATCACTTTATATCATCAGTTGAAAATACGTTAATAAAAATGAGATTAAATTTTAAATCCAAAAATTAAAACTTGCTTCAAGACAGCCTGTTTGGTTTTTAATTTTCATAATTGAATATAAATGTTTTATTCCAGATATTTGCTATTGACTAAAGAGTAATACATATTCTTCAGAAAGAAAGTAGAACAGGTTTTTGAAATGCTTTGTGGTAAATTAAAACGCGTTGAAGTCTTTTGTATGAGCATATTTATGTCAACGTTCTTTTAATTCAATCCCAAAATTTAAAGCTGTATCCGGTCTGTATGCCTGTGGCTTTATAGCAATTATGATTTTAAAATTATTGCTTACATTTCATAAATTAAACAAAAAAAAGACTGGCATTTTTTATTAGAAAAGACATAAACATATGTCAAACTTTTCAACAAGTAATTACCGCCTGGTCGAAATGTCGATAAACGATGACCAAAGTCGTAAGTTAAAAGCTCGCGCCGCTATTGATGCTAAATTATGAACTGGCAGTGTGTGCGACAGCGGCGTCGACGGCGGCAGCGGCAGTGGTGCTGATATCGACGGGCGGGAGACAATAAATCCGGTTCTGAGTGCAGCGGGCGGGTTGCAATTAAACTAGTGTCGCGACGAGTTCGCGACCGTGCGAAAGTGAAGCGGCGGGGAGGGCTGCTGGCGCGCGGAGCGCGGGCGGGAGGGCGGAGGGCCGACAGAACTGCACACGGTGACTCCAGTCAGTGCGCTGACGCCGGCGCATACGCACGCGCCGCGAGCCGCGAGTACAATATTGAGATGTCGTGCTAGCGCGGCGCGCCCCCATGGTGTACCCCGAAGCCTCCCGCTGGGGCGCGCCCGACGCGATAGCGCCCCTCTACGATGACGTCTACCGAGGTCAGACGACTTGCAAAACCTACCCGCCGCGAATTTTAACCTCCTTTGTTTCTGTGCTCTGAAACCGCTACACGTTGCAACCTGCAAGGACAACTTTAGGGTAATATATGACCTATTGGATTTTAACAAAACGTACATAAGCTTTAGTATTATTTTACCCTAAAACTTCTTGCAAGTTGCACCGCGTATGTGCAGACACACTCCGATCTTAAAGCTCAGCTATAGTATTTGTATACCAGTTTTCCCGTTGCCACAAACAGCTATCTGTTTATGAAATGATATATTTAAGGAATCTTACAAAGAGACCAATAAATGCTATTGATTGCACTAAATGAAATCTTTTAAAAATCTCACCAATATCAAAATGAAACGCATTATACTTAATGAATATACAAATTTATTGCTATAATTCGACTGACGTGAAATGTGCGAATCGGGTTTACGTTTTTTTATTAATCTTGGGTCTTTGACCTCCATTATCAGACTGTCATGAGAGATACAAAAAACAAAGACAGCGGTACTGCCGGCTAGTGTTTTCGACGTTTTATTTTAATAATCACTTTTCGATAACATTTTGTTGTTATTCGCAGTTTCATTGTGTTAATCTAAAATGTTAGTTAACAATCAATTTTCTATTAGTAAAATTTTTTGTTATAATCCAGATCAGCTGATCTGTGAGATCACTGAGACGTAAGGAAGCTTAATAAGCCATACTTTAAAATATAACGAAATTGGACTATTAAATAATTAAATCTGAGGTCTTTGTGCTTTGCGCATACGAATACGTTTGTGCGCGACTCGAGTGACTCATCTTTATGGATTCGCATCTCGACTGTTTATTTATATTTATGTCTAGATATCTCAAAGCGCTGGTCTTTCTTTGAAGCTTTAAACAAATGTATGCATATCAACCTTCTTGCGTTCAACATAAGGAGGTTCATATGCATAACTTTTAAGTAGAAAGAGAAGAACTTGGCTTAGGGATTAAAGTCGTTTATGTGAGGTCATCAATAGAAATAAAGAAGGTTGTCCTCTCTACAATGACATACGAAGACGAGAAGTTAATTAAGAATGTAAAGAATCAAAAAAATTGAGAAAGGGCTTTCACATTAAGGTTAAGGTCGAAAATAAAACCACGGAAAAAGTTAGTGATTTTCAGAAAAAAATGTTCTTCTAAATTTTAATAGACACTTAAGAACTGCGTATTTTATACGGCTAACATTGTGATTCAGTACATTAAATCTCAATCAAAACGTGCTCGGATGGTGAGCATCGAAGGCCGAATATTTTCGAATAATATTAAAGTTAATGCGAACAAAGAGACGGTAGCCAACATACATAAAATATCTTATATTTCTTCTTCATATTTGAAACCATAAAGCAACTGATTATTATTTTCTATATCACTACTGCAATAGAATTAGAATATTATTATTAAGCCATTGTTGCCGAAACTAAAAACATTTGCAATTGTTGGTAACACTTAACATAGTTTTTTTTTAACATATATAGACATGTATTTTTTTGGACAAGGAGAGCGCATAATAGCCAAGAATGAGAGTAGCTAGAAGAGGCCTATGTACCACTATAGAAGTAACTTCAGCTAAATATTAAAAAATGACGTAGAACTTTTTCAGTTCGAAAACCTTATCCGAGTATCTAAGATCAGAGATCGTTATAATTCAATCGCAGATTGCCGACCATCTAACACCCACAACAACAAACAGATGTTAAATTCCGGATCATATGAATAGATCATATTTCGTCATGATCACACTTTCGAAACATTATCCCAGCAATGACGCGGCCGCCCACAGAACATCGTTTTTTAAACGTCTCGTTCCAATTTTAAATTCCATTTAATTATGTTGCCATTTTAATACATAGATTTACCGATTTATAAATTACAGGTAATACTGTAATTTACCATTTAATTAATTTTCTCTGATTGTTGAAATTGTAAAATAGGAAAGAAACTACAAAAATGTGTCTATTTCAAGATGACTTTGAAGAAAATTACATCATGCCATAATGACTAATATTAACTGACCTTACATATTTACATAAAAAAAAATGTCGTGCTAATTGACGTTAAAATTAAACAGTAGTTTGCATCCTTTATTCGACTACTGTCGTGTCTGCAGATTTTGTTTATTTAAAATGATAAACAGAAATTTTAGTAAGTCAGATTCAATTGTTTTATTCAAATTATTTTAAAAAGGTAACATTGAACATAAATGAATCATTTTTTTATCTTTATTTGAAATTAGGGTTTCCTGTGCGGCTTCATCCGCGTCAAATTAAAAAAAAATTGTTAACATTTGTCAAATTCTCAATTGCAAATGTCAAAATTACCGTTATCATAATAATCTTGCTTTCTTTATGTTGGCAGCTTGTAGTTTATGGTCCCTTTTCCACCTGAGGGTTTTTTCCAATTTATTTACCCCCTAAGTTTAATGCGTTAAAATATACAGCCTGAAGCGTGTCGTAAACGTAGGGCTCTTTGTTAAAGAAAGAATTATTCAAAAATTGATTGCTGACATCCTACGTCACGAAGAAGTATGTCTTTACGCTTTATCTTTTTAGTATAGAAGTATAGATAGTACAGATAGTATGGATAGTATAGACAGTCTATTCTGTTATTGGTTGTAAACATATGTTAGTTTCCAAAGTAATGTGATATTGCGATGATTCATTATGTAGTTATTTTTCACACATATTATAGCGTATTTTCCGATCTTCCGGCCAAAATCGTGAGTTTATATTCGGAACGCATTCGGCATGCTTTTGTCGTCGCGAAACGTGTGACGAATGTAAATTATTATCGATTACATGCAGCGGAAACTGACTGTGAACGATAACGCTTTGAAGTTGAGACTCTATCAAGAACATTTGCGTTACATTTACGACAACTTTTCGTAACGTGATCGATATTTGCATGAGATTTGTTGATGTACATACGTCCGGTAGGAGTGATTCAAATCGAATTTTCGTGATAAGCGCTTTGTTTATGTCATTAATCTTTTACGAACATGGTATACGTGTTGAAAACGAATCGCTTAATTTTAAAAGGACCTCAATTCATAAATATATGTGCTTAATTAAATTATATAATATGTTATATGTAAAGAATTTCCTTTCAAATGGTTTATTTACTGAGAAATCTTTTCATTTTATTAATAAATTGTTTCTGATAATATTAAATAACAAGCTTCTAAGAAGTTTCAGGCTTGACCATACATGTACAGTAAGACTCAAACGGTTGTTTTATTGTTCATTGAGAATCACGTCCGAGATTTAGAACTCAATTGAGGCTTGAAAATTGAACTGTCTTAGGGTAATCACATTGCCTCTCGCTTTGCTCGTCGGTTCACAATTGATGTTAAATTCCCGTATTGGTAGGAAATTACCGCATATCTTTAAATGGTCGCCTTACACACCGTTTGCTCGACCTAACGGTGTCATTTGAATGGTAATACCGACTCTAAATAGACTTCCTTCTGATGTTTATTAGTTTTTTATGTGAGCTAAGATGTAATGATTAGACTTAAATAACACTAAAGATTTGCATAATATTTTAGAAAACGATATTTACGTACTGAACAAGTTTTGAGATGCAAAATAATCTATTGATTGTTTATTATAAAGTTAGTTTTTATATTTACAATTTAAAATAAATATTGCTTCTACTGTATGGAAAATAATTGTTATAATTACATTGCTCTAGTCCATTCAATCAGGCAGTAGTGCCAAGTAAATTAGTTAAAATTTTATGTTACAATACAATTACATGTTACAAACGACACGTCTAGGAATAGAATTGCATCGTAAACACGATCGACAAAACATCCGAGCGTTCAAGTTGAAAATTTTCCACGTTCATATTGCACATAAATCCGCGTCTCACCAAATGGGTCTTAAATAAATTTATGGCACGTCGCTTTGAGCGCTGCTACTTCAGTTGTCGCCGCAGATGAGGGCACCGTTAGTAGGTGCACCGTGCATTACACAGAACATTCACACATTCGGTATGACACAATGCTATATAACGTCAATTTTCTTTGAAACACCAGTAATAAGACATATCGTAGGATTATTCCCAACCTACACCCCACTCTGTCCCCACGTGGGGATAAAAAGTTTAATCCGTACCATCTTTCAGTCCCACTATTACCAATAAAGTGACAGATGGAACCGTTATGAAATAAAATAAGTCTTCTTCTAACCTTCCCCTCGTCGCAAAAGACGTCGTCGACGTCGGGACGGATTAAACTTTTTATTCTCACCTGTCCCAACGTGGGGACAGAACGGCGTGACGGTTTGGAATAATCCATATCATATCGTGGCCCTTTTGATTCTCTATGTAAAAGTGACATATTTAGTACTGATACGGAAACTCAGAGATAATCATTTGTTTTATTATAAAAAGCATATCATTCTGACAATATTGAAATGAGGATAGTTTAATGCAACTGACGATATGACGGCTGATGGAGATGTATGGAAGAGCAGCACATTTGCCACCTTAATCCAAAAAAACAAAAGTTCGTTGCTCATAGACTATGTTATATAATTACATATGCATTTACTTTCTGCATAAACAAGTAATCGATTTTTTTTTTCAATTCTCATGTCATTGACATAAAGAAAAAGCAAGTAAAGTGTTATCTTTTATTTTAATACTTGTAACATGTAAGTGGCGTCGGCTATTTATAGCGATTCCGACCGCATCGGCCGCTCGGGTAGTGCTGGAGCGCGCATATTTTTAAACAACATGAAATTTCACGCTTGTCAACCTGTCCTTTAGTTTGCATACATTACATTGATAAGGCATTTATATTTATTTATCTCGCAAGTTTTTGTCCAGCTTTTATTGATTCAGAATCGTTTCATGGATATTTAGTACCTCAATGTGGATTTCTTATATGTTGGATATCTATACTATCTATCTATACTAATATAATAAAGCATAAACACACACTTCTTAGTTGCCTATGATGTCAGCAATCACAGCATATTTTCGAATAACTCTTTTTTTAATAAAAAGCCCT
>DVQG01000777.1:0-12909 GCA_018231605.1 Papilio ambrax
ACTTTATATCATGATTATAATATTAGGAAGATAAGTAAGATATAAGTAAACTTATTAATCTGGGGCTAAAATGTACTTTTAAAATGAAGTATAAACTAATTAATATTATAATCATGATATAAAGTACAATAAAATAGACAACTTCAAGTTATTTACTTAGTAAAAGTTGCTCGATAGAGTATGAACCGTCCCGAAACATTATTTGTGCAAGAGTAGCCGGCTGCAATGAAGTTTCCTAGAAAATGAGTTTTAATTCTTTGCACGTTTTTTAAACTGCCAGCTTGTGTAGAGCAATAATTTATTTTTTTCAATTTGTAGCCGCGTGCCCCTTTACTACGCCCTCTAGAATGCTCACTGAGTTTCAAGCGGCCTCTTAGTCGGTCAAAGCAAACTAATATTAAAAGAAAAAACGTGTTACTTCATAAATGTTTACCTTATTTACACCAGTAAAGTTGAAGAAATAAATAATATTAAAAAATGAATAATCAAATGCCAATAATTCTCAATGCTAAAAACGTAGAGGAACATCGAAGAAGGTATGGATGGATGGTGTGAAAGAGGATATGCTTAAGAAGGGAATGAATTAAGATATGACGGCTGATAGAGATTTATATAAGAGCAGCACATACTGTGCCAACCCTCTTTAGCGACAAGGGTAAGTTGATCATGATATATGGATGTATAGTTCAAAAGTTATATAAATTTTGAATACTGTCCAGAGTTTTCAACTGAAATGAAAAGATTTGAGAGCAAAAAGCATCGAGGTAGAAATGTATCGTACATTTACAAATACTTACGTTGTCAAAATAACGTATTAGGGAGGACACGGTATGACATACATAAATAGTGTCGGTGTGGAAGTCAGTTTACTATATAAAAATGAGGCTGCGAGGGATGTTGGGGGAGGAAGGGGGCAACAGAGCGCCGGCGCCGCGGCACTCGCGCCCGCGACACGCGCCTCGCCGCCAGACCGGTCGGCGCCGCGCCCGAGCCCGCTCGTCCCCGTTCGCGCCCGCTCTCCCCACGATACACCAACCAAACACTGTCACTCGTGAACAACATCTCACAATCATCCCCTCATCAAGTGTACTAGGCCCTTCGTAAAGACAACGAACGTTTCATACATAAAACCCAACAATTTCCATTCAACCGATAAACTTACCGAATGTGTGTCACGGAAGAACGGTCACAACATTGACATTTGAAGTGTTTTGTGATGGTGTAAAGTTACAATAATAACTATGTGTCTTTTGCGTACAATTAACAAAAACACGACAGTGATAATAATAAATAACTATCAGTTACATCAACTTAAGTGCTGGTTAAATAATCCATCGTAAATTGAATTTGTGACTTCCGATATGGCTTCTTCGTGGAAGGAGTGTACTATTTTGATTTTTGTAATATCATGGCAGATAACGAAACTCGCATCCTCCTGTCCTGAAATATGTGGATGCGATAATATTTTACTGCCGTGCTCGAATTGTTCCTACAATATCACTTTAAAAAACAATGAAAACATTGATCAGATGTTGATGTCCTGCAATCGAGATGCGGAAACCCAAAAACAGATGAGTAAACTATTGAATAAGACGTATTTGGAAGTAGCAGTTGATTTCGAAAACGATTGCAATTGTAGTGAATTCATTTTAAATCTACCTTTACTGCAGACATATTCAATTTCATTACGCAATAACAGCATTATTAAGTTTCAAATAATGTTAAAGCATAAAACTCTTCGAGATTTAGATCTATCGCTTAATAAAATAGCGCTTATAACAAGAGGAGCTTTCAACAAATATTCAAATCTAAGAAAATTAATTCTTAATGATAATTGCATCTCAAATATCTTGAAAGATAGTTTTATAGGGCTAACAAAATTAGAATACTTAGATTTATCATATAATAATTTGACTACGCTGACAAATGTTTTTACGCCTCTCAAAAACTTGCAACATCTTAACTTGAGCCGAAATAATTTAGAATTCATCCACGAGAATTATTTCAATAATTGGCTTTTGCAACATTTGGACGTGTCTCATAATAATTTGAAAAAGCTTGCACCGGGAGCACTTCAGCTGTTACCGAATCTCGCTCGTCTATTATTAACGGACAATCCGCATTTAGGAATTACTCAGTTGGATACCCAGTTGTTAGTTGGAACTGGACGTAGACTGCAACAGATCGATGCGTCCAGGATAGGATTATATCAAGTACCTGAAGCATTTACGCATTCGGTGCGGTTTCTTTCACTTATTGGCAATAAAATAACAGCCATCAGGTGTGGCGATCTAGACAGTTATCCCTTACTACAGTCCTTAGATTTCGCCGAAAATCAAATCGAATCAGTAGAAGACGACTCATTAGGAAGACTTGAAATGCTGTTGTTTTTAAACATCAACAAAAATGTACTCACCGCAGTACCAAAGTCGTTGCCCGATGAACTTAAATATTTATCCCTCAGCAATAACTCAATCAAGAACATTTCCATACCGGATTTTAAGAATATGCCGAATTTACGGATGTTACTATTGCAATACAATCAAATTCAATTCATACAAGATCACGTATTTGATGATTTATTATCGTTGGAAATGTTGGATCTTTCTTATAATCCCATACAAATGCTCTCGCCTAGTACATTCGACGGGCCATTGTCTCTGCGAGACTTAAGACTTTGCTATTTAAATGTTTCCGTGCCTCAAGAAGTTGGTTCATTTCCAATGTCTTCGCCTGAAAGCGTTCAAATGCTTCACTTACAATCGAGCCCGGGCTTGGCGAGACAGTTATTAGCCGATTCAGCTGCTTTAGCAGCATTTTCACATTTGCAGTATTTAGATTTAAGAATGAATAATCTTACAGATGTGAGAAACGATTTGCTTTTCTACTTGGTACAACTTAAAACTTTGAGATTACACGGTAACAATATAAATTGTAGCAATGAACTTTGGTTGACCGACTGGATGAATTGGAATAAAAGTTTGTCTGACGGGGAGACATGTTATTTTTCAACTTCTGAACACAAAGCTGATATAACAAAGTACAATTGTACGTTCCAAGAAACTTTTACCATTAATGAAAGCTTACCGCCCGTTAGTTTATACAGCACTGAAATGATAAATAAATTGTTGAGATACTACGGATACCTTAATAATAAAACAGATAGAATGATTTCTAAACACGATGTTTATATCAATGAGAATAAAGGCAACACTACTAATGAATCTTTGAAAAATAATAAAAGTCTATCAACAAATAATTATGTAAAAGATGATGTTATAATAGATGATAAATTAAATGACGCCAGGAAAGTAAATCAAACATTGGTCAATGACAACTTTAACGGATCTTCGATCACTAAAAATAGCCAGTTGGTAAAAATTTTCGATGGAAATAAATATCAAAATGATCAACTCAAAATAGACAGAAGATTTTTGGATATCGACGTGGCAGTCTCTACACCGAGTAGAACATCTAAGTCTGTCGACTACAGTGATACTACGGATGTGCGACGAAAGTCGTTTTCTGGGAAAAGATTGAATACTCCGATCTTATCAAAGATACCACCGGCTCCGTATATATTTACAACGACAAAATTAAATACACAAATCACTCTACATGAAGCGTATACTGCGAATCCTAATGACAAGCTAGAATATTCCCCCTATCGAGCCAGAGGTTCAAATTACGCTCAATACATTGGTACGGCGGCAGTGACGGGCTTGATTGTGATGTCACTGATTCTTTGGCTTAGTTTTCGCTTAAGATTTAGAAGACGACGCTCACTGCCAGTAGACACAGACAACCAAATAGAGGTGTCAAATATTTCTGGAGGTGTACTCTGGTGACACTTGAGAGCAGCCGACCCAACGCCATTTGAATATGATTCCCTTTTAACGTAACACAAATGTAAGTATTTTTCATTATCCATATAAAAATTAAATTAGTTTACCTGCAAATTTCCTTCGTTCTTACACTAGTAAGGTACTAGCTTTAAAATCGCTTGTACTTGAGTCTCTCTAATGGTGTATTCATTGTACCAAAATTTTCTTCCTTAAATTAATTTTGCAACGTTCTGTCCGTATATAAAAGCTTCTTTTCATAATAAATAATTGGTGGAGAAATTTAAAAATTACATTTTGTAACATTACAGGTTAGAAGTTTAACGACTAAAATTACTGAAAATATATATTTGATATTCATGTATAAATAGGCGTATAAAAGAACATGGTATTTTATGTTTAATTTTTATTCAAGCAAACGAATACAATTTTGGAGCTTATAGCTTACTTTCTAAAGCAGTTAAGTCAATATTGGTATAGTAGTTATTTTTTTTTCTCATTTTAAATTGAAAATTATTTGCTCTAATCTGAAGTACGATATTATTCACCAACACTTTGATAAGTAAAAGTAAGAACACACAGGTATACGAGGTCCCACTTTTTTTAATTTATTTTGGTAGACGGAAGTAGGGATGAATATCCGTTTGATAGAGTGAATATCGATCGTGAATTCCGTTAGCTGCTTTGTATAGCTTATTTGGAACCAATTTGTGGCGAGAACCGACACCAAGAACCGACCATACTTCAAAACAGTTTTGACAGTTTAAAAGTAGTTCCTAGAACTTAAATCTGGTTTATTTTTAAAACAAATTTCATGTAAAGGAAAGGCTGATATAATATACTGTAATTTTAGGATTCAAAGTTGTGATTTTCTTTGTTACAGGTGATCGTGGTCGGCTGCAAGAGAATTAGTGTTTTGTGATAAATTTGGACGTTAATATTTTTTTATGAAATAAGTACAAATAGACAAATTAAGTACACTCGGGACTATAAGTGATTGGTGTATAAAGTGTAAATAAATAATCTGTTTACTTATCCATCAAATAGATAAAAAAAGACATTTATTTTTTATGTGAGTTACTGATCGATCAGTGTCTATGTAATGTAAATATAGCAATAATGTAGGGGGACATAAATTGCTTTCAGAATACATCACATTTTAATAATACTAAAGTATTTTTTCCCTGTGACAAAGTTTTTAGGGTAACATGCTCTGCCCACTTTGGTGACTAAGTGCGTGTGCTTTACAGTACTTAGCATGATTGACATAACCTCTTACATCTCGAGGTAGCATTAATTATTAATTATTACTGTTTGGTTACGTCTCGGTTTTTACTTACATTAACTGTTAATAGTTTTCTTTATGTTGCGGTCACAAATTGTATTAAGGCGCTATTTCGAAGAAGTTTAGAAACTGTATTGGTAATTTTTGAAATGTGATGTAATCTAAGCGATGTATATTATGTAGGTAATACTCTTGCGCAATGTATTTGACAAAGCAGATCACGTCTTCCTTCTTAACCCTTTTAGCGTAACTGTATAGGTATCATCTAATCATAATCATCGGTAGATAAACAACCAAGTGCCAATTTATATTCTATGACAATACGTATTCTACAATCGGTTTCTTTATTTTTGCATTATATCGTCTTATAGTTTTTTATTTTGGTTGTAGATATTAATGTAACAAACTTATTTATTTCACTAAAATTATTCTCAAAGCTAGTATATATTGAAAAAGGTAGAAATCTGTTTATTTAAAGTGCTATGTTCAAGCGATATGTTAGAAATTTAACCGCTAATCAACAATTACAAAACATTCACTTTAAACTCGTGTCTTTCTCTCTTTTTCTCTGTTAACAAAACAGACGTGAAACATGTTTCCATAGTGTGAACTCATTATAATATAAAATGCAATGTCCCTGTTTTATGTAACTATCAATCTAAAAAATCAATAGAATAACATAGTATTGTACTTACTGTTTCACTCACTACGTAATTTCAATACATTTCAGACATCACTGTGAAACTATGGTTGTAACTTGATATATTTATCATTGTAAAGATTATGTGTAGTTATATATATGTATATGTTTTTACGTAATTTGTAGTTTACGATGTACAAACAGGTAGCCGAAGGAAAATAAATAAATTGAATGAAAGTGTTTATTTATTCAAAACAACATCATTTAAAAAAAAGATTCTATGATTTCAGGAGATAGCTTCTGTAAAAGAACTGTAAATGTAAAAAACGAAATGTAAATAAAACCAAAACGCTTTAAAAAAGTTCACACAGTTCTTTTAGTAAATCGCTTTTACTGCAATGAAAAATGTACCAGATCATTAGACATGTTAATAAATTTAAGTCGATCGACTCGTTCTCAGGCTATCACCCATTCAATATGTATTTTATAACATAAATGGATTAATCAAATGAGTATGTAGACGGGGCTAATTGTTTTACGTTATTTGAACACGCAGCCCTTCACGGAAACATGAGAACGTTAACAAGGTTATATGGAATTGTATAGTGAAATGTAAACAGCCCTTTAGCCATTATGAGTCGCGGTATACAAGGCAAACAGTCTCGGCGCCTGCGTCTGCCCCAAATATTGACGGCAAGTACACTCGTTGCCGCCGGCGATACTACCTACGATATCTTAAAGTATTTTAAATTATTTTAAATTGTTACTTCGAATGTTGTTACTTTTTAAAATCGTAGAACAAAAGCAATTAAAAATTACAAGATAAAGCTAATAAGATGTAATCAATTAATTTCGTTTCCTTCTGCGCTTTAAGTAAATCGACGAAATTTTTCAAATAATCTCACTCGTTAAATAAAACACAGTTGTAAGTACTTTTATTTGATGCAACCATTCTTTAATAGTTGTAGTTCAAGCCATAATCGTGTGTTCTCCTATTCTTTACTGTTAAATTCTTATAAATATGAACGTTTACGATTTGATGTTATTGAAATTGTACAAACCAGACAGGACCTTGTCAAGTTAGCATACCACATGACGTTTGTAAAAGTTGCAAGTACTTCTATTTCTATTAAAGTAAGGAAACTGTAATATCTTTTAAGTGAGGTCTCGGCTAAAGAAGCCATTAAGGATCTTAATTATTTTATTAAGGAATCGATTAGGACCTCCAAGACCGACCTGGCTTCCAAACTATTCCCTCTGAAGTGCAACGATGCATCCTAATTGCTTTCTCACTTTAATGGAAATATTTAAAAACTTTCTCATCGATTTAGTTCGAAATTTAAATAAGTACACCTTTTATAATAAACAAATGGCTGTATAAATAACGCAATAAACGTATTTTACTCTTTTTAATTTAATTTTATTATGAATCTGAATCTCGATACTTAGTTTTAGTGACAAATCATGATAATACTAGCTTGTGCCGCGGAATTAAAAAAGCAACTGCAAGTAGATTATGTGTTCTTCCAGACTATCCTAGACCCTATGCCCAATTTAATTAAAATCCGTTCAGCCGTTTAGGCTACAAACTCTAAGAAATATCCATTAAACCATCCATCTATCAATACTTTCGCTATACTTGTAATATTAGTATGATTTTTAAATTTACTATGATTGATACATTTTATTTTGTAATTAACTTATCGTATTTTACATTCAAACGTTGTTTATAAACAGGACATTGATTAAAGGTTGATTGAGCTTTCTCGTAATAGCTCATAATTGTAGGAGACAAAGGTCGTTAATCCTGGTAGGCTTTAATTTATCAACCCCTATTTAATCCTGTCCTTTAATAATATCTTATAATTAAAATTGTTTCTGGTGATGTTTATGATGATAGAAGATTAGCGTTTGCTTCAGGTCAATTAATAAAAATTTAAAACATTTTATGAAATTAGAAAAAAAAAGTCAAATGAAAAAATTTACGTTTTTAAGCAAATTGTGATTTAAATTAGCCCTTTTACAATTAAAAATGATTTCTTCGTGAGAGAAAATGTTATGTCACCACCATTAGACAGCCTTTGACTCAGATATGACCTTTTAGAGCTTTACTCATTATATGTGTAGATTTCTCAGAATTTTAGTAAATGTCGAAATCATTCATGTCGTTTATAGATCAAACGATATAATATATATTCTTGGAAGATTAAAACATCTAGCTTCGCCGTATCATTTTATTTTGGTGGAGTGTAGATGTAAAAAGGTTTTTAATTTAAAATACCTGGAAAGGGAAAATTATTTTTCTTACTTCGAGGAATGAATATTTTTTTATTTTAATTAGGCGCTTAATTGCAGGGATGCCTGAAGGAAAACTTTGAGCTGCGAAGAACGCTCTTATTTTAATATCTATTCATTTCTATAAATAACATTGTAATGTTTTAATGTCGTCAAAGTTATAAATAGGTCTAAAATATGTTCGCTCAACCATAGTCATCAATTCCTAGATAGTGAATTTCAAATATCAATTGAGGAACATAGTTGTTCTCTTTTTTCACGTTTACTAGAATGAGTGAGAAGAAATTGTTATAATACAAGTGTCACGATAGTGAAGACTAGCAGATGGTAACAGATTTAGCTGTTAACTTCAAAGAAATGATATAAAGAGGTTGGTTTATTAGTTATAGCTTTCCCGCGTGACTCCGTCCGCGTAGAATTAAAAAAAAAACAAAATTAAGTTGTTCCAGACTATCCTCTACATCTATGCCAAGTTTCATCGAAATCCGTCCAACCGTTTAGGTTACAAACGCTAACAAACTCCATCCATCTTAACTTTCGGATTTATAATATTTATTATATGATATGATTTTCTTGTATTAGAAATAGTGTGTGTCTAATATGCGTGTTAGTGTGTATAATTCTGTTAGTTATGTGAACCGAGTCGATGTTCATTTATTCGGTTGTATCGCTAAATTAATTTATTGTTATACACCTACGTGTATATTTTAATCAGTTTGTCTCCGCCACCGTCATTTGCATAGTCCTGTTATCGCCGGTAACTGATGTACTCGTATGCATTAAACAATGGTTAATTTTAAACCCTTGATACCGCAATTCTCCTATCTTTAAATAAACTGTTAGCTCCAATTAACTTAGATGGAATGCTTGTTATTTGAAATATAAAACAAATTTAAACATTGCGTACATGAATCGTAAAAATAAAAAAAACATGATTTTTATTTCTACTTCATCCGGGGAAAACAAAAATAAATAAAGCTTATGTCACTGAGTGATAATAGAGCTTTCTAATGACAAAACAATTTTTGACACCGGTTCAGTAGTTTTTAGGTTTATTTTATATACAAAATTACAAATCTTTTCTATTTATAGTATTAGTATCAATGAAAATAATAAAATCATAAAGGCAAGAAAAGAACATGAATAAACACTGACGAAGTGGGATTGCTAATAAAGGTAATGTTTTTAATATAAATTTAATTTTCATTTTCATAAGCTTATTAAGTAATCAGAGAATTTTCCTCTTTTAAATCCTTTGTCACATTACTGAAGCTTTTGTTAGGGAAAGAAATAAAGGCTCTCCTTGTCTTTTGTTGTCGTATTTCGCTTATAATGTTAATTCTTGCTACATGTTTAATATATATTATATTTTCTTAACATAACAATACGAGGTCATAAAGGTTAGTGAAATAATCAAATGTATCAAATATTATTTGCTAAAATTTTTTTAACCCCATCATATTTGTACATCGCATGAAGCTGATTTGATCTTTGTAACTGTAAAAAAAGTTGTTTAAAATTCATTACTATTTTAGTTTTTTCAACGATACGGAGAATACAAATATGTTTTTGTGTTGAATCGACAGTAGGTTGCTTGTAATAAGCAAGGTTTTAATTTTGATTCATTTTCTTTTTTTATGTAATTTTTATTTTAATGATTAACTATCGTTACGAATTATTTTACAGCTATAACGTTATTCAAATGCTGCAATACCTAGAATAGAACAATGAATTCTAAGCTATTGTGTTTTAAACCGCACGTGCTTTGTAGTTTTGTGGCTTTTGTATGTAGTGTGTTAGTCTTTGCACATTCAGCCAAATGAAAATAACAGAAACGTGTGCAGGTGCTAGTGAAGTAAAAAAATATTCAATATTCCTTCCAAGTTCAAAAAATAATAATTGATAGTAGTCTTACTTAAATTTAACTTTATACAAAAACCTTAACAGTTATCCCATTATTTTTACATTAAAATAAACAGAGAAAGGGTTTTATCACTAATAATTAAATTAACCGACATGTCGTAAGGTTTATTTTAAATAGTATTTTAATTAATTAGCACGTTAGTTTAAAGAGCTTTCGTCGTAGGAGAGTGCTCTTACGTTCGCGTCAGCTTTGAAATGTTCGTAGCGAACAGCCGAGTGTACTTTCACTAAATAACACTTAATTACGACTCGCTCTGACTTTTCTCTGGAATGAAAAATTAAGTACACCTCTAAGATATTGTATAATTACTTCAAGATATATTAAATTAAGAATTATTAGATGAGTGTTTTAGACTTTTTGGTTATCGTAACTTAAAGTGAGTACCGATTACCTCAACCTTGTATTTTAAGACAAGTAATGATTTTATATCACAGACTATTTTGAAAATATTCAATTAACAATATTATTCAATTAACAAAATTAACAAAGTTGCACATTTTCTATTGAAACCTTTTTTTCGAATGTATAACAATCAAGCATGAGTCTATGGGCGTAAGAAAGTACAAAGGTGCCATGTGATATTGGCCTCCGCCAGGATGGTAAAGATATACATATATTGTATATTATTTTCTTTATACATTCCTTCTATGAATAACGTTTTTCCTCGTAGTTGGACAGAAATTTTGAAAATTTCGAATGTTTAAACATCTTGTAGCAATGAACGTGAATCGATACGGGTTGAATCAATAAATAGAGGAGGTTCAACTCTGAACACGGTCGTACGTGTTCGACACAGAATACGGGCACAAAGAGAATGTAATTTGGAAACGCATTGCGATGCTATCTTTGTCGAATGTCCCCACAGACACATTAAACAACTTAATGTCCTGCGATACGTAAACACTGCACAGCGATATCTCCTTTTCGTTTGATTAATGAAAAGCTTTCTTATAATACCCTCTTATTATTTTGGAGTAAGAAGATTTGATTGTGCAGAACTAAAATATCGACCCGTTAGTCTATTTGATATTTCTTAGAATATTATGGTAATAGTAATATTGTGGTATAAGTAATGCTAGTGTTAGTGGTTTCAACTTCGTTGTGTAAGTATACATTTGTTTGAGTAATATTGAAAACCAAGTTTATTTTCATACACGGATTATACTGTAATCAAAAAGAAACGTTTTAGAGAATGTAAATATGTTTCATTTATCTCATGACTTATTTATAGTAGATGATTGAATTACAATCGATTGATGAAAAGGTTGTAGCAGAACATAGAGAGGGCTTATGAAAGCATGTGGGCTTTGTCAGAAGCCCGAGGTATTTCCTTTAGGTGTGCTTTGGTACTGACAGTCCGTAGAATCACCGTAGCATGTAGCGAGGGAATGTAGCGTTCGTTCGTAGCGTAATAGCTACGTTAAGCTATGCTACAACAAAGAGAATCAAGAATGGATATACTATTATGTTACTACACTAATTTTAACGCATAATTAAATTAAGATATGTATTTTTCACAGTAAAAGCCCACTTCTATTGATGAGGGGCTACACACTTGGTAACTGTCAGACATTACGTAATCTGTGGTTCAACAAATATAATTTTGTAGAACTACGGTTCTTTTTAAATTGAGAAGTTCTTTACAGTTTGTCTCGAGTGAAATAACAAGATGTGTTTGATGCTGAAATGTCGTTTTGCCTAAAACATAAACTGATACAACATATACCAACACTTAAACGAGAAATAAAATTATTTCCATGAATTGTTTTACCTTACATTAAATTATTTTAAGTGTAAAAAATAACATTGGGTTTAATTAACAAACTAGGATAAATAGGTCAAGTAGGGAGGGTATAATCACGAAGTAGTCGTTATTAACAATTGTACAACAGAGAATTAATAAGATTAAGAACATAAAAAGTGTTAAGTCCTTTCTTTACCCGTCTTCGTAAAACAATAGCTGTTGTAATTTGAATCAAAAGAAACGAGACGAGGAAGAAATTAGCTTAATTACGTAAAAAAGCCAACAAAAAGTCGCTTCTTCTTTGTTCTTACATTGTTAAAAATTCACAACGAACTAAGTTTTGTTAATACTATACTATTACATACTTTATATAGAAAGTACCTAAAAGTAGAAAATGATTTTAATCATTAATCAATATCGAAAATATAGAGAACTAGCAACAGCCCGCGATTCCGTCCGGACGGAATAAATAGATTACGAAGCATGTATGGTTCTTGTAGACTAACCTCTACATCTATGCCAAATGACAGCGAGATCCGTTCAGCAGTTTAGTATACAAAACTATCCAACCATCCATCTATCTAAACTTTCCCATTCATAATATTAGTAAGCTAAGACTAGTAATATACGTAACACGAGAGTACGATGGGCTATACAATTATTCAGAACCTCTATCATTCATCTGATTCAATGAAAATTACGATAAACATTTCAAATCAATTGAACAATTTCAATCTCAATAGATTTGAAATGTGGTTAGATCGGTCCGAATATAAATTATAACATGAACAATAGTTGTGAATAATTCATCTCTGATCTTTCCATTATACTCTTTATTGTTCCGTTTTCCTTCATAAGTGACAACTAAACACGAAATATTACGATAGTCGTTATGTTCTTCGTATAGAAAATACCGTTCACGAAAATACAACTTTACCGTCGAAAAAATAAGAGTGATATTCGTTTTAACCTGAACTTGTTTAACTTTTTTATGATTAAATTTGCATTTTGCAAACAAAGCATGGGGTGTGTTACTTGTGAGCTGTACGCATCATTTTTGTTTCGTTACTTTATTAGTTACTTTTTCTTAAAACCATAACAAAGTATATTTAAACAAGCACAATAATTATTTTCTACATTTTTGATTAGAAAACTAGATTGCTATCTATTCCCCACAAA
>DVQG01000778.1:0-12908 GCA_018231605.1 Papilio ambrax
ATAAAAAGTTACGTAAATTCAATAAAAATGTTTTACGATGATTATAAACGCAATACGATAGATCCAATCAATTTTAATTGTCTTTGTAAATTAAAACTGTTATACAAAATTTGATTTAAGTACATATTCAATTTTAGTTTCCAGTCCAGTGCTACAGTTACCAGTGCCTTGGGCTAAATTTCTACAGCGCCCTTTTTTTTGATACCTTTGGGGGACTTAATACGATGTGGCCCTGTGGTGTCCTTTATCGTCTAACGCCCAGGGCGGTCGCCCAACAACGCCCTACCGTTTCTCCCTCACTGTTATAGGCAATCCAAATGGAAAAGTCACGTCCCAATTTCGGAAAGTCAATTTTTATAGAAAAAGTATTTAGCGTGTTTAAATTAATAATTTGGCTTTATATTTGTAAAACAAGTAATTAAATTAATTTCAGTCAGAAATTCAATCGCCGCATTACTTCTGTGCCGTATTTCAAAACAAGCGCCGCAAACTCGTGGTCGGAGCCAGAAAAAATGCAAATGGCGCGTCGTGACGCCACGTCCGCGCCATCTGGCGGCGGGCGCGCGCTGATGCCGCTTTAATTGCAACTCGAGCGCCATATTTTATTTCCTTTCCCGCGCATTTCGCCCATTTTCGATATATTCCTGACTAACAATCCGCCCAGAATTTTCTCGTTGCATAAACTACTAGCGTCTTACATACATACGAACGTGTTCATTAATTTATTAATGTTATATTAACGGTAATTTGAAGTGCCAATATTCCAACTTCCGCTTATTTAAGTAACTAATCTGGAGGTCGTGGAGTTCGAATTTTATATTAAATTTTAGAAAACTATATTTCTTACAGCACAAGCTTAAATCTTATTTCAATTGGTTGAAATAAAAAAAAAATCGAGTTGACTAAAATATGTATACGATGAACCTGTCATGATAGTGATTGTGAACCAGCGCTTGGCCATAAACAATTCAAACGATAATCAATGTTTACTGTTGTCTCTGCTTTTCCCGCCATTACCGCCGCGACCCTGTCATTTGCTCGCCATTAAATGAATTAGCTTTGAAAACATTTTAAAAATCATGTGATATTCATGTTTTTTTTATCATATGTATCGATTTAAATTGAACTTGGGTTTCCGGTTTCCTAATTTTAGTTTTCTTGCCCTCTCCACCAGAGGACGCATAGGAAGGGGTATTATCTTCTTTCCCTTAAATACTTAACTTTAATTACTTACCCTTAAATCAATTTAATGACATACGTAGTATCCTTTTTTTACAATATAAATCAAGGTATTTTTAATTGAAAACTCCAGTCTGCAACTAACCAGTTATGCGGGCACCATTAGCCAACGAAAATGTTTGGCATACGGGCTTTATCACCTTACAAACCTTTTGTCACCGAAATCGGATTTAGAACAACAGGGCTACCGATCAATAATCATAGACAGCAAAAAAAATTACAACCAGAGATTGAACAACCGGTGACTTGACGAAACAAATTACACCCACAGAAAACAAATCTCAGTGACTTATTTCATACTCACATGTCCAATCAGTACATTATAAAATATGCATCTAATGCCAAAGGTTTCAAGTTGGCAACCCTATCACTCAAGTCTATAGTATACGGAAGAAATGCCCGCATCCAAATACCCCTATTGTCGAAATAAATTGAGAGAAAACTTAAGAGTAAGTATAGAAAATTCTTCAATTAGCATTTAAAACTGCTATACCTATTTGGATTTAATTCATCCATATGAATGTTCATTGTAGGGCTGGCAAATGCTCAGGACAGGTAATGTTAAACCTAACTGCAAGCCTCTAAGAATAATAAAAATAAGCGCCGTAGATGTCGCGTGTGCTAATGTCGCTAAAAACAATGCATAAGTCTGTGAATCGATTGTAAGAACGTGCACCTTTGACTAAACTTTCGCACAACTGTTCAGTCGCGCTTTGATTCCTATGAGTTTATAGGAAGGTGGTCACTACTCGATTTTTAGTTGTGCAGCTAAACATTTGAGGCTACGAAAGAATCGACAATCGCACAACAGTTGTGCGATAGATTTGTCAAGGCCCTTTATTAATGTGACAATCGCAAGACTGTCTTACTGATATTATAAATGCGAAAGTTTAGGTGGATGGATGGATGTTTGTTAGAGTTTGTAGCCTAAAAAGCTGAACGGATCTCGATGAAATTTAGCATAGATGTAAAGCATAGTGGGGAAGAACACATACGCTACTTACTTTTTTTATGTCACGCTGACGGAGTTGCGGGCGAAAGCTAGTATGTGCATATTTGAGAAAGCTTCTCTATATTCAATCTGTAATAGCAAAATGTTTACTAATAATTATATCGCGTTGAGTCTGCCGTTAACAGCTGAGCAAACGAACAGGAATCGTTTGTACAACTGATCTCTGCACAATGCTTTGTTTTACTGTTTAAAGACTTTAGATATTTGAGATGGTTGGTGATACCAGAAAGCCATAAATAGCAAGAATTATTTAATAAAACAATATATGAACGGAAGCTCCGGAATGAGTTGCTAATGACAGCGTATGCTTTGTTCTGATTTGGCGTCATATTACTGACAGATTATATCTCTATTACTAGTTCCTATTTTCACCACCGCTACAAACCGCAACCGGCAGCGCCAAAATGGCGGAAATCAAATAGACCATAGCTATCTATCCTGTGTGTTATTTAAAATAAGTGGAGATGGAAAATCTGTCTCATTACGATAATTATGATTACATTATATGAATATTTAGAGAAATATAGTAATGTTTAGATCAACGCGATATTGTTGAGGTCAGTAAATAACTCATATTACATAAACTCAAACTGTAATTTAGCGTGGGAGCCGCCAAAATGAGTTAAGTACAGTCGCGTACAAAAGTCAAAGAAAATTTATTTACTTGCAAATATTTATAACAATCGAACTTATATTAAAAAGTAAGAGATGCACAAATATAGTCATGCAATGAAAGTAGTGTATTGTATTGAAAATAACTGTTGAGTATTTTTATTTTATTAATAAGAATTGAAGACAACTAAGAATCTTTATAGCACAGTTTGAATTCCTAAATGAAACTTTAGTTATGACAAAGTAAAACTCGTTTTATCAATTATATATAATACATACTAAGTTTCATGAACTATTCTATCTCAACCAATGAGCAACAATTTCCAAAGCATTATGTGGTGCAAACACTTGTGTATACGAGTGTACGTGTAATATGAGCGAGCAAATTTAATGTTCCACCTGGGCCCGCACCGATATCGACGTATTGCCGGCCTGAAAAATGGTCCACTGACGCCCCCCTTACGCCCCACTGCTCTAACGCCCCGCCGCCCTGGACATGATTTATGTTCTGTTTATTATTTCGTCATAATATTGCATTTTCTAACAGTCTTTTATCAAAAATGCAATAGTTTTTTCAAATAATCTATACTAATATTACAGAGGAAACATTTGTATTTTTGTATGTATTTGATTCATGTAAAAATTACTGGGCGGATTTTAAAAATTCTCTCACCATTAGAAACGTAATTTAACTATAAGTAAAATTAATTTTCTATTTGTTTTTTAATTTCACGCGAACGAAGTCGAGAGCAAAAGTTATTAATAATTTTTTTCGAATATCCATAAAGAGCAAACGTTAACCATAAGGGTAGTAATGTGTTGGGAAAATACAATTTTTAAGGATTCATAATAATTGAATTTAAAAGTTATAAGAAGAAAATTTAAATACACAACTCTTCGTATATTTTTGGATGGCAATAAAAAGGTTTTTTTTATACTCCAACTGTACAGAATAGTAAACATTCTTCTATGTTTTATTTTCAAGAGTATGACAAAGGGCAACAATTTTCTCAAAAATTAAATGAGGGCTCAACAAGTATTAAGTAAACTATTTAACTAAACTTAAGTGTAACTATTCCATATAAAGTAAAAGTTATAATTACAAGTTAACAGATATTCAAGTGTAGAGCTTTTTAAGGCAACATTTTCACCTTATAAACGCTTTAAAGGCGAAAAACAAGCCGTCGCCGTAAACTCAGCGACGGGTTTCATAAAGCGTTTTCACGTTCCCGCCCTCAGTTCCGAGCTAGACGCGTTCTTGGCTGAACGTACGCGATCATTGCCTTTTATCGCTAACGTACGCAAAAAAAAAAATTCGATCAGTCAGCGCGGGGTTTTGTTTTTTTTTTGAATGGATGCGTTCTAATTTACGCACATTAAAATTGTTTTATTTATAAATTGTTTTTGATTAATTATTTTGTAATAATATTTAGTACTTGTTGCGTAATTTATTGTTGTTTATTATATTTTTGTGTTTGTGTTGTTTTATTATCAGTTTATATGTGAATTTATTTTCCGTGTACGTTGTTGTGCGACTGCAACGAGAGCCGGCGGAGCTGTCAGTTGTCAGCTGTCAAAAACGTTGAGGTAACTCTGCTTGTGAATTATTGCTGCGGTAGGAATTACGATTTAATAATTTTCATTTCTATGAGAATATATCTTTCGTAAGAATGTTGACTGATATTATTGTTACAAATTCAATTAAAAATAAATCAACGTGTACGATTTTTATTTTAGTTTTAATTAGTTAGTTTTTTTTAAATAGTTAGATATTGTAGTTGTGATTAGACAGGAAATCAACATTAATAAAATAATAACTATTCATCAAATAATAATAGGAGTAAGTATTTATTACTAAATATGTAACCAGTTAGAATAAACATAAAAGAAGTGAGGTGTCATTGAATGTTTGTACCCTCTGTGTATTATTATTTGTTATATTATTATCTTCTAGGAAAATGACTATCTTCTTATTAATAACGTGCTTTTTATTAATACTATCAATAAATAATTCATAATATCTGTGCATTTAATTATTCCTTTAATGATTTAATAATCGGTTTACCCAAAAAAGTATGAATGGCATAATTTAATATGTACATAAACTTGGCTGGAAAAAAGAATATTAAAAAAAAAACAGATGGCGCGTGAGCCGCAGCGCCCGAACACTATCGGCGGGAATAAATAAAATGTTATTAGATTTCATAAAGCGGCACCTGGGCGCAGCATCAGCTGCCATAGCCAATATAGAGTCATTAAACCCTTCGACGCTGGCAGCCATTTTGAATGCTTTCTACTTTTCCCGCACTTTTATTTCTGAAAGAGAAAAGACGGATATTACAGAATTGTTTTAAAACAAACTCTTTCTTTGATGAAATTCAACATCAATATTAAAGTTTTATCCGAGGATTCTCTAGGATAATATAATTGTCACTTGCAGTATTTTGTACGAGTAGCTCATGTGTTCTTCCAGATTGTCCCCTAGGTCTATGCCAAATTTCATCGAAATCCATTCAGTCGTTTAGGCTACAAACTCTAACAAACATCCATCCCTCCATCCTTCCATCTAAAATTTTGCATTTATAATATTAGTATGATTATTATGCCTTAGCATACATTTAGTGCGACAAATATACTAAACGTCTACAGTTTTTAAATTAACCTAAAAATTTGACTAATGTCTTGTCGATTTGTTATGAAATCCGTCTCCACGCCTGTACACCTGCGCTAATTGCAGTTTGCGGCTAGTTGGCCGTGTAGTTTGGCCACACGTGTGCCAAATGTGAAAACATCCACTCCATTTAATGTGGGAAACGATTACCGTCAAGTTGACACGGTAATGATAAAAATCAATGAAAATTACATAAAACGCTTTAGAATTCAGTAAATACATACTAAACAGAAAATTATGTATTTTAATAATATCTCAACAATAGAACTGCGCGGATAAAATACATGAATATTTCTTTTATCTACTCTGTGGTTATAAGGCAATTAAAACCTTACATCGAAATTAGACGTAAAAAAAAAACAAATTAAACAAATGAATTGAGTACCTCCTTTTTGAAGTCGTATCTAAATGGCCGAATTATATTCAGTTTTTTTATTTAATTTCCTACACCTATTACTGAAAGTGTTTTAAAGATTTTAAATCTTAGAAACACTATAATGTTGGTTTAAATTAACATATTTTAACAAGAATAAATGCCTTTTGTAAATCATGAGATAAAGTTAACATCAGATTGTGGTATGAGCTGGGAGCCGCCATGCGGGCTGTGATGCGGGCTGTGATGCGGGCACCCCTATTCACCTCGTTTGTGTTCGGTGCTTTATAGAAAATTTTACTTCTATTAAAAAACGATCCTTAGCGGTTACAAAGTTGACTTAACTTTAGTACCGTAAGTTAGATTACTAACGTGTAACTACAAAGGGGGAAAATTGATTAAAGAGTTAGAGGGAGGGAAAGAGAAGTAATTATTTCTTTTTGCCTCGGTTTTTTTAAATCGTGAGTTCGTAAACTAGCAAGCGGCCACCTGAATCCGCCAAAATGGCGAAGCGACCGATGTCCATAGAAATTTGCAAAAGCGGATGCGTTGCCTTCCCTTAATCGACGGAGGAGGAGACGCACATAAAGAGGATATTTCCCCTTCCTATGCGTCTCCTATACCGTCAAATCCACTTTTCCTTCCCATCCTTTCCTTAATTCTTCTCTTAAGAAAAGGGTGGAAAGGGAATGGGACCAAAATTAGGCCTCCCGCACCACGAATTGCTTCCACTTCACGCCTGTATTCTGTGTGGTCGTGGTATTGTACCGGGGGAGCCGACCCATTCGTGCGAAGATGTTAAAGCGGGCTCTACCACTGTCAAAGCTAAATCATCAACCGGTGACGCCTACGTGAAAGATCTTTGATACCCATTGATAGCAAAACCAAATAAAACTGTATCTATGTAATTTGGTAAAACATACATAAACCACAGAAAAGATACAAGTTAATTTATATCATCATCAGCCATTTCCTGTCTATTATTGGACTAATGTCTATGGCGAAATATGAAATATATATGCACAGACCAAGTGACTTTGAAATTATTAAAGACTAAATTCCGCCCGTGACTCCGTCCGTGTGGAATTTAAATAAAAGTGAGTGGTCTATCTTCCACATCTACGTCTACGTCTATGCCAAATTTCATCGTCCGTTCAACCGTTAAGTCATTTATTTTAGTATGATGATTTCTATGTTCTGTTTTATTTTTTTGGAAAAATTTACAAAATCACAAATTAAATATATACACAAATATACGCAAAAACCATATATAATTGGTTTGTCCGCGGGTGCGGTGTTACAATATTATGTAGAGTGTACTGGAGTCGTAGTGGAGTGTAGTATAGTTGTATAACATTTTTTTTGTGTTAAATTATATAAAATATTCTATTCATGGGCTATTTTTAAAAAGATGGCTTTCCAAACGCTTAACAAATAGTTTAAAATTTGTTCTGTACATAATTAGTCGCGTAGTCAGTCAGTCAAACAAACTCGCGTGGATCAGCTAGTAAAACTTAAACGATGTAGAATTGCTGTTAAACATGATATTTATCGTTATCCGAGTATCTTACAATGTACTCGTAAACGCGATATCACATTTATAAACATATAAAATCTCATAGATACGGCGAACTATGTTTGAAGATATTTCATTAGAGGGATCACACACGTCGTTTCCGGATTTTTTTAGACGCCTCTTGAATTTTCTTGTATTTTTAGCTACCTAATAATCTTAATGAGCGTGCTGAGGTTTGGATGCGGCGAGGCGATTTATCTATCGATAGGGTAAATAATAACGATACGATGAATTCCAACACTACATTTATTTAAAGAATTTTATTCGTATTGATGTTGGGATAAACGAGGTAACTGGGACATGGAAATCGAATTATCTACTACTAACCGTCGACGCAATCCGTGAGAAATTAAAAAAAAAACTTCAACAATAGCCTTTCTTTCTATGATCTTCATTTACGCCAAAATTGAGATCCTTATCCTTCTTACAAACATCCAAACATACAGTTTCGCATTAACAATATTAGTAAAAATAACATTGATATTGTTTATTTTTGTTACTGTCATTTGTAAACAATATAATGCGGTAAGAGACGTGGGAAAAATTGCACTCTCTTACACTCATCTACGTTCAAAATTCTTAAAATTAACATTATCAGTTGATAGATAAGTATCAAAAAATTGCATTAGATTTGTATGTTCAAGGGTGCGTTAATATATGTACTTAGAAACATCTCTAACTATGTACTTAGAAAAAAAATTTGAACTCAGTGTGTCACAATCGTGCTAATTTGATATCCCTAAGCCCTTCTGTGTAAGCCAGGATGGGGTTAGATTTTGAGTGGTTTTTATGGAAATAAAATGTTTATATTTTTAGTATTTTACCGACATGTACCGTACATAAAGTTGTCAAAACTATATTAATGGTTGTATTTATATAAATTCATGAGTGGACCGGCGACACGTACGTTATCAATAGTATGGATCTAACGCATCGCAATGAACGCGCTCGTCCGGTTTCTGGGAGTTTTTATCGACGTCATGACGCCGCACCGCCGACGGACGAGCTTTTGACGCCAAATTAACTTATCGGGTTTTCTGGGCGGCCGCAATTCGAAACGATGCGTATTAGAATAATATGGATACGACTAGATTGATATTAAGTACCGTAAACAAGGTAATTAGTCGTCTAAGAGCTATCATTTTGTAACGCGGGCCAGTACATGTGGGATACATGAAAAAATAAATTAAAACAGCAAGCCAAAAAAGGTTAAATTAAAAAAAAAAACATTGATATGCCAGTGTATTTTAAAAATCAATTAGAGAACAATAATCAAGACTTCAAATTTTATTACAGAGTATAACGCTTACTACTAGTAGTTTTAATTTGATATCAGGATATATCTGTAAATTATTCTTATCCATATTAATATAACCACTACAGTTATCGGACGTTCTATATCAAACGAATCTAAGACATCACATTCGATTTTCTACTTCGATGTTTACAACTGTGTTACAATTTAACGTCATAAACTTTTATATTTTATTGTTAATTAATTGAATCGGAAAAGAACCCGGTCATCGGATTCAAATGTACCAACCGAGAGGTGCAATATTCCATAATATCTCACGTGTATGTAACATTCGATTTTATTGTATAAGCTTTAATGAATATCGATTTTTTGTACGAAATATCGATTCGTAAAGTTTGCGATTGAGAAACGATTATCTGTGTTAAAATTATTTCTTAATTTGATTTCGAAATTTAACCTCAAATCATTGAGATTTCTTGCGAGGTATACTACCCGCTAAACTCCTCTGTTTCTCCAATGAATTAGGCCGGGGCCACGGGCACGTTTTCGCTTTCGTCCGCGACCCCGCCTGCGTCATCATCTCCCCTTCCTTATTTAGGATTTTTGTCCTTCAGGTTAATCTACTGGTATCTCAGTCGTCGTCTTCTTGATCATGTCACCTTTTATGTAGTCGTCTCTTTCTACGCCTACATTTTCCGGTGAACCTCCACGATCATAACTGAAGTTCTTATCACATACGATTCTTCCCCCTCATAGCATGTCCATAACATGCTAACCTTTTACTTCTTTTCTACCTTTATTGTGACTATTTATACGTGTTTGTACGAATGCTACTAAATCGTTTGAATTTAAAACCTATTAGAGATTATAGTGAAGCCCTGAAAAATAAGTACCACCAATAAAATAATCGACTAATTAACTTACTGTAACTTCTCGGACGCACTTTCATCGTGGCGTTCGCAATAACTTCGCCTAATTAAACTTTTATAAAGACAGCTCAGAATTTAATTAAGACTAAGCAATAAAAACCGAATACGGTAACGAAACTTACGTAAAACTTTTTCATGCCTCACAAAACTGCAATCAGACAGGGCCGTATTTGTTTCGATTTGAAATTTATTCTTATAATTTTTGTAACTAGAACTTTATACTTTTCAAAATATAAAATGATTTGAGTATATCATGTATTCTGTTTTTTAACTAATTTAATATACCACAGCAATTAACTAGGACAAGTATTACAGACCAATTCAAAAAAGTACAACATTTTGATATAAGCAAACTCGAACTTGTTAATATCTCAAGAAATTAATTTGTCTGTCCTTTTGAATTTTACAAATAATTATAATTTTAATAGTGTACAGAAAATTACGATTGCCTTATACCAATCCGTCTCTGTGTTTCTTTGATATTGATGAGTTCTTAAAAGCAACGCGAAGCTTTGTAACATTAAACATAAAAACATTTAGTGCGTTGTAAAAATTAAATCGAGGACGATTATATTTTATCACAGTTTATCTGGTTACGAATACAAAGTGAAAATATTAACGTATACAGATTTACTGTTGTTTTGTTGTCGTTTTGTGACGCTTGTACTGACACATCATGACCTCTCTTTCATAATCTTTAACGAAAAGAGAAACAGCTATAACCTCCATTTACAGACAACAGAAAAGAATATTTGAATATAATTAAGTGTCATAACTATTAACGATAGTATTATGTATTACTATGTAGTAATCTATACGAATGTTAAAAGATTTGTATTTTTGACCGACTTCCCAAAAGAAGGAGGAAGGAGGTACTCAACTCGTCTGTATGTTTTTTTTTTTTGAATTTTTGTATGTACTGAAATACAAAAACTACTGGGTCAATTTCAAAAATTCTTTCAGCATTAAAAAGCTACGTTATAGCTGAGTAACAAAGGCTACATTTTGCTAGTAAGTATTGGAATTTAAAAATAACTTGTAAACATTAAAAAAATAGAGGACAAGTCCCTAAACCGTGATTTTACATCGGTCACACCTAAATATCATCACCCTACTCGTTCCTTTTAAATAACAGATGGAATATAATTTAATGAAAAGATGAAGAACAGGATAAATACACAATTAGGCAGAAAATCTATTCATATTGTAATTTAGTTTATATAATAATTTGCTCGACATGCTTACAGCGACACACTAAAACGAAATTTAAAAACATAACTATCAAAATTTTGACCAAAATTGAATAGAATCTGTTTACATTCCTTTTAGTATTCGGCTGTTAAGTTTTTAAATGTGATCGCGGTCTGATTTGAACTAATGTACTTAAATAGTTCAATTTGAATATTTAATTCACGGAACAAATTTGTTTAGAGAAATTCACGTGTGTGGTATCAGTAATAAACTTAAGACTTTATAACTTAAGATGACAACTTAAACCAGTTACATTAATATTATCAGATAATAATCTAAGCATTAAAAAATCGAAAAATTCAATTAAGGTTATTTGACCGTATAGAACATTTTAGGTTATTTTTTTGCTTAACTGAACTTCACTTAAATTGACTAAAAATCGAAAAGCAAAAGAAATTCCGACCCTGTACTCACTGTAAAGAACATCCAAAGGGTTTGAAACTAATCAGTAATGGCCACTGGACTTAGTTTATAAAAATTTGATGAAAGTTTAAATGATTTTACTGACTGAAAATGTTCATTAATTTACCATTAGACAGATTCAAAAATAAAACGATAGAATTTTTTTTATGTATTAGAAGCTAAATTAAGTATTTTACTGTCTTCTAATGATTTTCATGTATGGACACCACATTTGTTCGATCTTGCGTCTCTCAATCGTCTTGGGGTCTTCAATAACTTGCTTTCGTATTTT
The DNA here is from genome assembly GCA_018231605.1 of Papilio ambrax. Taxonomy (NCBI): domain Eukaryota; kingdom Metazoa; phylum Arthropoda; class Insecta; order Lepidoptera; family Papilionidae; genus Papilio; species Papilio ambrax. Next base: position 11,613 of record DVQG01000778.1, read on the forward strand.
AAACGCTTTCGGTTTCAAAAACTTTAGATCATCAGGGCTGATACCTTGTTTTACCCATGCAACACCATATCCATTCCCTATAATATAAGAACGCAGAATAATACCTATTTCCACTAAGTTAATGATCGCACAGTTAACCTGAAGGATGAAAATGTGCGCCGACACTATGTGCGTAAGATAAGGACGGGAAGATGAGACTAGTCACAGGAATTAACTAGCTGTGTATAGTCGAACAAGGATATCTAGCTTTGTTTTCTGGATTCTGGCCAGTTTGAATGATTAAGATGTAAATCAACTCTGGTATAGGAAATGTCATATAAGAAAAAAATATGTACAAGTACAGTACTAAAAGTTTCCTGTGTAACGTTGGCTAGATGGCGCTAGTTAGCTATCATAATTTGATTTACGCCTACCGTATCAGTAATCTAGTCCGTCTATAATGTACAGCTTACACTTGTATAGTTACTAGTATGATGCTAAATGTTTAGGCACCTGTACGTTAGAATATTCTCGAAAGTCCTAACCTCTGACGACGAATACTACTTATGAATATTGTATATTATTCTTACATTGACAAATATAAGTATATTATAAACGGATAATATTAAAAATATGCAAATTACTATAATAAATGTTTTGTTTGCTGTATTTGACATTAGTGATATTACAAAATATTTGTCATCAAACTTACTATCATGATTGGCGATAAGATCTGGCCTCAGAGTCCCCAGTGTGTAATATTTCAAATTGTCGACCGCCGACGTGTACTCCTCGCATCTACACCTGTCCATACCGACAACTGTTTAAATCCAAAAACATTAAATGAACATTCAAAACATACGTAATCGAAAACAATCTAAATCGATTTGACAAATTTCGAAATGTCAAATTGCATAATGAAGTATGTGTCAAATAATAGTCAATGATCTTTATAAATGGATAGATATCTAGAAATTAAATTTTAATTAATTCGTTGAACGCGGCTGCTGTAGTTCCTAATAGTTATTTCTAACTGTATTATTTTTCTGATCTCCACCACACCTATCAACCGCAACCATCAGCGCCAAAATGACGGAAAACAAATAGACAGAAAATACCGCGGTTTATAGCTTGTCCATTTTAATAAGTCAGCGTAAATAGTAGTGATGTATCGTAACCGATTTTTTTTATCGATAACAATTGATAAGGAGCTCTATACATTTTAAAAATGACATATTAATGTAATGAAATTAAACACGATACATCATCAACTTGCCCTTATCCCTTATAGAGGGTCGGCACAGTATGTGCTGCTCT
>DVQG01000779.1:0-12883 GCA_018231605.1 Papilio ambrax
ACATATACCATACGGAAATCTTAAAAAATTCATAGAGTAAAGTCTAAATTATGTCAATGTTATAACTGCATCTCTATGTTAAGTTATTAAATTGATAAAAGTAAATCATTTAAATGTCTCTTGTTTCAGGCCAAAGAAACAGGGAGAGAGCGACCACGAAGAGGAGTTCTACTACACGGAGCGCGAGGTGTTGGCGCCGCCGCCGCCGCCCACGCTGTCCCACCGCGACATGTGCCGCCCGCCGCACGAGGACCCCGACTACCAGCGCCAGCTCGTCGGCTCCTACAGGTACACACCTCTACTCTACATTACTGTGATATATTTCATAGACATACAATGATTCCTTGCAATCCTAACTATTGAATACGTTCTAGGCAAGGACTTCTTTCAACGATGCACAATGGCTCCGCAAGGCCTATAAGTATTCCAGTAAGCCATTCATGGTCATCATCGCATTCACCGGTATGTTTGTATTGCTTTTTATATTTTGATTTTCATACCCGCTTTGAGGCTGTACTAACAGAGGTTTAATATTACAGAAGCACATGAGACTGTCGGGCATGACCGGCTCGCCCGGCAGCCCTGGCCGGCGGCCGCGCTCCGACAACAAGAAGTGCCGAAAGGTGTACGGTATGGACCAGCGCGACCTCTGGTGCACGCAGTGCAAGTGGAAAAAGGCGTGTACGCGTTTCAATGAATAACGCGCGCGCCATCCGCACGCACACGCGCGCCCTCTCGCATCACCAATGACATTTGAGAAGTTTGTTGTTCTCGAACTGTTAACATGAACCGCGTAAACGATTTCGTGAGTGTTTGTGTCGTAATTAAGCTTAAATGAAGATATTATTAAAATGTTTTATTACATGTAAGGATATACGGAGTATATACTATATATTGTTTATTAATAATAGGGGAGACATATTTTTCTCTTTCGATGTGACTCGTATTTGACTGCATTATGGACATTGCCCACGTATTTTTGTAGAGGTGGTCACAGTTGCTTTACTCGAGAGGCCGAACTCCGGCGACATCGACTGAAGACTGTGAACATTAGATGTAAGCTAATAGACTTAAGTTCTGACTGACCAAACAGTGTGAAAACTATTGTTTTCTTTGGATGTGCTATATCAAATTTATTTGCATCAATTTGTCCAAATGAAGAAAATGGAAATGTTACATTTTTAATCGATATCTACCACAGATAGATTGTGCGAGCAAACAATATCAGAGCTAAGAAAAACACATAACTATACTGCACTCTAGACTCTTAAAACTATATTTTTGATACAACACATAATTTCTATTTTATGAATTTCTCTTATTAGCATCAACAGATTTCAATGCAAATATTTTCACATATGATTAAGAAAATATGTGAAGTGACGGACATTAACACAACCATAAACTATTCATATGTTGATATAGGCAATAGAATGCAAAGATAATTAATTTTATATGCAATAGGATATTTAAATGAACTGTTACCAGAACTTATTTTTACTAATATTAGGTGCCTTAGTAAGGAAAATCAATGCAATATTTTTCTTTAAAACAAAACGTAACAATGAGGTTTAATATAGAAGAGAAGTATTGAATGTCGTTATTATGAGAGTAATAATAGAATTCCGTCCACTTGATGGGGTGTGCGGTCGTGTCGAGTGCGTTCTGAAACAACCATATATTTGATGATGAACAATGTTTTCACACTGTTGATAATCCGAGCGTTCAATTGGATGTATCTCGTCCAGTCGGTTGCAATACAGTGATATTTTATCACTTCATGTTACATAATGTACTGACTGAATTATTAGATAATAATGAAGTTTATTGTGTATTTAACACGATGAAAATTGAACTTAGCCAGTAAGTATCTCAAATTCGACTAAAAGACTTCAAAGTTTAGACTTAAATTTTTATGAACATATCTGTACTGTATACAAGGAAGGTCCTTTATGAACAAGGAGAGAATACTCAACTTCGCTCACGACGCGCATTTTGGTAGCGACACCATCGCCATCTGTCAAATGCGCTATATTTGTTAACCACAAGCACCGACGGATTGCAAATGTTCTTAACGACGAAGCAAACAGCGCCCAAGACGGAACTATACGGATGTTATTGAATTTGATACGTACGTGCAACAAACGAACTCTATCTTTGATGCACTGGTACAGAGACAAGCGAACGGTATCCAGTAACAGATTCAGAATCAGATCGTGACACGTGTCTCTCGTAGGACATAAATAAAAACGTGTCACAAATATAAAAACCTTGCAGCTTTGGCTCTCGAATATCATTAGGTTTCCAAATGCCTTAAGACGTTAGTATGTGATACCGAGGTTTAAGGAGGAGAGCGGAAACAAATCCAGCGAGCGAGTGCTGCGCCTCCGAGCTGCAATATTATTCGTTAAGTAGAAAGTATATTGTGTACATACATATTTATAATCAAAGTTATATATTATACATGTATTTTGAAATGAAAGCAATGTTTGGATGTGTACATATAAGAATTTTGTTAAAATATTATTGTTATATAATGTGATCATTAATATCGAAATTGTTTTATACGAGGTCGAGATACATTTTAATATAGAGTATATAATAATATATAAGGAGTTTTAGTCCTGTTTAGTTGTAAGATGTAGTTTAGGCGCTGACAAGTATGGCGTATCTTGTCAATCGTAGTTACCAAGCATCGGCGTTGTAATATACATAACATGTTGTGTTTATAGGTAATTGTAATAATAGGCATTCGTCTCCGATCACTTAGTAATCTACTACGCTGTCGCGAAAGCGAACAGGAACCGAGGCGCACCACTTTTTGATATGAACTTGGCATGGAATCGATTTTTTTGTTCCAGCGGACTCTGTTCCATTTTCGTTTTAATATTCATTTCGGTTCCTGTTCATTTTTGCGTTTCTGTACTAGAAGGTTTTACATACGGCCTTGAAGGTTCACGTAAATCGGAATGTGCCAATCTAAAAAACTGATCCAAGAATGATAAATCGCCCCAGAAGTATGTCGTTGCGTCTTCTTTATATCTATACTCGGTGCTCTGTAAACAATGTTCACGCACATACAAATACATATTTATATCGACGTGCCTATATTTTTCTATTTATACACGTGCATTCATCTATACATAGCCATTAATCATAATATAAGTAATTTCCAAGAAACAACCGTAAAGATTCAATTTTTAAAATGTCATGTAAGTGTTTTGCAGCTAATGGATAAATGAAATATTAGGAAACATAATGTACTCGTAAATACCTCCTCACATTATCACTCACTGCTGTGAAATGTAGATCTCACTGTTTTAAAATATGCTAGATCTGATTAAAATAAGCGCAGCTCGGCGCAGTGCCACAGAGATGGTAATAATAATAATAATAATAATAATCATTTATTTCAGACATCAAAGATCAATGTTCATAGCGAGAAATTAACTTATATGCAACATTAAAAAAATAACTACCAAAAGAAAAATAGACAAGATATAAAAGAAAGTAGCAAAATTTTATTTTCTTGCCAAATCATTGTTAAAAAATAAAAATCAAACGGTACTTATAAAGTAAAATAACTTCCACGCGGCCTCTAAATGTAGACGTTATTTTATGTTATGCAACGTACCTGCGAGAAGCTACCAAATACATTGAGTTTATTTACATTGCAATAATGGTTGTGATAAAACATCATAATGTAACTTTTAGCAAACTTATCTATAATTTTGTTCATATCAACGAATTTCAACGCTAAACGCCATCGTCAAATAGCTTGAACTTTAAAATGTTTTATAACAACCCAGCTAGCAATTTAACAACTGCCATATCATAAGAATCTAGAATATAAAGGGGTTTAGATTGTATGTAATGTGTGATAGTTGTTAATGATATTTTAAGTTCAAGTCATAATGTAGTATTTATTAATTTTAAGTACATACAATTACAATGGTAACGTTATCCAAGAGAGGCCGATACGCGAACGAAACAATATCTCATGACGGGTCATGTAAATTTCTACTCTGTTTTGCCTTTAATCATATCTTATTTCGAATAATTATAAATCGAATGATTTTTATATTTAAAATTATTATATTTTTGGCTATTTTTTAGAAAACAATGAAAGGTAAAAATAATTAATTAATCAAATATGATTTTGTTTTGGTTTGGTTTGGAAAATACAGTCATTTTTACAATAACTGACAATAAATAGTATCCCCGAAAAATGTTAACTGATACCAATCTCCGCGTTCTTCGTGGCTAAGTTTTAAATAGATATTTTTAACTCCGGTGAACTGATTTTATGTTTGTCTATGGTTGAAAATAAACATTTTTTTACCAATTTTCGGATACATTGCCATGCTTGGTTTTTGTTTAATACCGATCTCATTTTATAAATGAAGCTATTAGATTTATTATCGTATGTTAAAGAATATCATCTTTTCTTTATAAATCTTTTTAATATTTCATATAAGATTCTATTTTTATTATTTTAGATAAAGACAATTTTATTTTTTACTTAGTAGTTAGTGTTATTACCGTATTAATTTAACTAGCCAAATTTTTGCTCAATATTGTATACACAACACCAAAGTCATTACCTATAGTAAAATTATTTTAACTTATCAGTACAAAAAGCATAATAAGGCATCATTGGATTTGTTCTGTCCGTACACCAAGTACTTGCCTTTTATAAACGCTGCAAAAAATATATTTAATGTATTACAATCTTTCTCTCTTAGTTTTTGCAAATATTTAGAAAATTAATTGCATACGTTCACTGGTTTTATAGTATAGTGTTACAGTTATGTTATTTTACAAGAGGCCTCGTACTTTTTTCTAATGTGAATGATTAACAATTATTTGAGCTTTTCCTATTAAACGATAATTATTTAAAGTCTGTCCAATAAATTACATACACTTCCGATTACTTTTTCGAGAAATGTATAACTCGCTCATTTAATAAAAAATATAATTTTTCATTATTTTTCAGTATTTATTTGAAAAAAAAAAGTGCTCGACAATCCCACCTGATGTTAAGTGGCAAAGTGATCGAAATTATGATATCCAAAATGACTCAGATTACGTGCCCACTTATGTTGAAGAAATGAGCTAGATGACGTGTATTTTATACATTTGAGACGTGGAAAAAAATAACAGTGACGTCACGTTAAAGCATTCAGGCTGCTCCACTACATTCATAGCCACGGGCTGGAGCGACCTGTACGCTAGTCGTGCTCTAAGTCTTCAAAGTTTTATTTTTTATATTAACTCGAGCATATGTTGCTATCTTAATTGAGTGTATTTGTTTTATTTATTGTAAGGTTTATGTATAGTTAGTAATTAATACACACATTATTATTAGATCCATCATTGAAATTATTTTAAGACGTTAAGTCTTTTTTTGTACTTAGAAACATATCCTAGATATGTTTAGTGTGTATTAATTTTTTATTGAGTATATAAATATGGATTATACAAATACTAATACTGTTACTGCCTGACGAACCTTGATACAATAATTTCACAACACAACTTTCTGAGTTACTCTTCATCAAGATCACACTTTCGGCCATTAATGATATTGTACAACTGTAAAAGAGTTAATAATTACAGGAGACGCTCTTGCTATGTATATAATCCACCTGTGCCTATTTGTGTTTCATATAATTTAATAGTGTAACTCATTTCTAAGAATTATACATGTAAATATGTAAATTGTGATATGAATAGATTATGTACATGCAAAATCTTAACAATTAAAACTATTTATGTATACATATAACTTATATTATGCTAAACATCCTGTAGCCCTATAAGAGTGTTTATGAACATATTTTCCATTCTATCTTTAAAGTTTATGGAGTAAGCGTTCTGTAACATAACTCAATAGTATATATACGGATTCGGTAATTCGTGTTAATTTGATATATCTTTGTCGTATAAAATAATATTTTTCATAAATATGTTTTGAAACCACAGATCTATAGCCCATAGATGTCTTTATATATTTTCGCCTTTTAAAAAAGACGAAAATCGACTCTCGTTTAGACGTGGAAATTATATACCAGCTGCATCTATAGGCTATATATCTATGTTTGAAACTATGGTTCTGTACAAAAAATAGTTATACACTTATTTCTTAACTATGTTGAAAAGCACATCATTATTATGATTACAATTGTTAATTTTCTTACATAATTGTTTTATATAGTACATTGTTTAGACATCAATACAACTCCTATTTTTAAGATATTTTTTTTATTTCCGTTTCGTAGTATGTACATTTATGTGGGCAATCAACTTCTATGAAAATATGTCTCCTGTTAATAAGTACGAACACCTAACATGATAAGTGCTTAGTTATCAATTCGGCTCTGAGGCGTCTATCATTATAATTTGTAACTCAGAACAAAGTAAATGTGCCGAAAGTAAGGCTTTGGAAATCATAATCATTTTCTTCCGTATGGTACATTAGGGTATAATTTGCAATAATAATAATATATTTAGATACATATATGTACAAATGAAAATTATGTCTCGGTTCGACAATGTTATTTGCGTTTTAAAATTGTTATCGGAGGACAAGTAGACGCATTGTTAAATTAATTTATTTGGCTTATTGTTTTGTAATTACCAAAAGTATTTCCAGGTCATTGTTACGTCTGTCTTGTCCGTGCTTAAATCTATTATTTTTGAACTGGTGTATGGCGGTGAATAGACTCTGTAACTCAAACATAAATCAAAGCTAACTGAAGTCTTAGACCGCTCTATTTTTATACATTCATCGATTGAATAGTTACCAGTAGATATAAGTGGCGCAACTTTTAGTTATATTTAGAAAAATCGTTTGAATGTTATTATTTGCTCGAAAATGTAGGCATATTCCATGTTGTCAATATCACAGCAGTTTTTAGCGAAACTGTCAGCAGAAGTACAGATATTGTTTACTTTTTCATCCTTTTACATTTTATAATTGAAACATTTTCATGTATTTTGCATCACAATGTTCGATCTTGTAATTTAATAAAAATCATAATAAAGCAGAGTAACAAATATAATAGAGAGCTGGCAGTTAATCTACTGTGATATTAATAATTTTATTTATTATTCTTCTAGATTATTTTTAATTTAATAATGAATGAAATGCGACCTTGTGTTATATTTAACTGAGATCGTATTAGCTGTAGAAAGTGTTTGTGACGGTCCAGGATGTGTTCCACAATAAATAATTTACATGATACAAATGTTACAATTTTGATTATTAGGATATATTTTCGTTAATGGTTTAATTAAATTTGTATTGTATTTAGTATTGAATTTAAATTGTACAAGAATGCAACGATTAACACACGCAGTAAAGCGATATCATTACATAAATATATGCAGTTGTGTTGTATTGGAGTACGATCTAAGCTCTCTAACAGTTGTAAGCCATGATTGTGGTGTATTGCATTTCAAAGCTACGGAACTCGACTGTAAAAATATTCCTATACGTATGAACCTATTTACTATCTCTTCTTAAAAAACGAATGTTAAACAGTTTATTAAACTATTTGTGTAAAGACATGTTATTTTTATTACTTTATGAAGACTGTAACGTCTGAATTATACCTCAATAAGTTTAGAATGAATTTATGTCTTAAAAATATATATTGCGATTATTGGAAATTAATGTGGCATTATTTTCCCAATCCTATAAAAGTATCCGTTGTTTAATTGAAGTCCGTTCCGTTGTTTAATACAAATCTTACCACCATCTTTCATCGCAAGAAGTAAAGGATCGTGTACCAAGCATATTGAAATGTTCAAGTGTTTTCGAAATCACAAAATTAATGTATGAACAAAACTAGACATTATAATTTATTACAAATTATAAACTACATATATTTACAAATATATAGTTTAGATTTTATCATTTTTGTTTTAATGATACTTCCATATTTTGATCCACATATACTTTACACTAACATAAAAAGAATACAACGACAACTACTTTGGCAATCCTGAGATTTTATAAACCATTGGTGCACAAAACCAATGGCTTGCTCGATAGCCAACATGCGGGTTCGATTACCCGCGAGGGCGAAAATCGAAACTCTTAAAAAAAGCGACAGCGGTACAAATCTTCTGATTCGATATAATCGAACATAGACAATGTGTAAAAGTTATGGGAAGATTAAATATGCTTTATGCTGGAACTTAAACAGTCAAGTTCATCTATCCAAAACATGAAAGCAAACTTCCTTAGACGATGATATATTTATAATTGATACCGACTTTGTAATAAAAAATGGTCTTATTAATGCATCTATACTTTTCTTAAAGTTTATTTGAATAACTTTTCATTTTCTGAATGTTATAGCAATGTTCACTCTAATAGATTTTGGCAAAATAACTAAATCTTTCAGATTTAGGCTGCTGAGTTTTGTTAAACCAATGAAAAAAAAACTGTTTTTTTTACTACCAAGTTTAACAATATGGAGAAGTAGAAGAAAACATTTTCAAAATTGAGAATAAGTTGGCAATACAGCATTGAAATTACCAGGATGTAGATTATAGAGCTATAGATTTTTTTCTCTGTTCTTATATGACAATTTACATTATCTGTGCAATGCAGATGTCAAATAATTAATTTATTTGTTTGCAAAAATCGAAAATGATTGCTGTTTTTGTTGCGTGAATTTCAATCTTGTGTATTAAATCGGGTCATTAGCTTTATCATATCTATTAGTGAGCTAAACTTTATCAACAAATAAACTACAAAGTCAACTGGCGTAGAATTTGGTGAAGGTGCAAAATGGGAGCCGTTTTAGGTCTTTGTTCTGCTGCACAGGTAAAACCAATACGAATAGATCTAATTAACTGTATTTAACTAATTTAGAAACGTCACTCAGTAGAAGAAGTTATAAAGTTTACGGTGGTTGACAAATTTACCTCAAATACAGGAACGAAGTTATCTATTCTTTAATTATATGATTTTTATTATTGAGCAACCGTAAAAAGGAACATGTAAGGGTAAAACGAGATGTTAGGGTAGATTAGGGTAGTAGGTAGATGTAAGGGTATAACTCGTGTACTAACGATGTTTTTGTTTAGATGGCATGTTGCTGTACCAGCGCAGCCTGTTCATTATGTTGTTCAGCTTGTCCATCATGCACCAACTCCACGTCTTCGCGACTCATGTACACCGTCATGTTACTATTAATGATGGTTGTAGCCTGCATTACTCTTGCACCGGGATTACATGACCAGTTAAAAAAGGTAGGAACTTTTCTCATGTTTTAAAAAAAAACCATTAAATTAAATTTTAAAATCCAACCTGTTTTATTAAGATATAAAATTCCCATATTTTTCAGGTACCATTTTGTGAAAACTCAACAGGAATTGTTCCAGGCAACTTTAAAGTAGATTGTGACCAAGCTGTTGGTTATTTAGCAGTATACAGGTAATAATACATTCATAATCATATATTTAACTATAAATGTGTATGTTTTTATTTATTTCAAGTGTTTGTTTCCAGAATTTGTTTTGCAACATGTCTCTTCTTTGTACTAATGGCGCTCATTATGATTGGTGTAAAATCATCCAAAGATCCAAGAGCTGGAATACAGAATGGGTATGATCTTAAATACAAAGTTATATTTCCCTTTATTCAGTTATCATTATAGTTATAGTAATAGTTCTAGTATTAGCAGTACTATCAAAAGTTATCTGAATTTATTGTGTTTTTTTACAGATTTTGGGGTATTAAATATTTGTTGGTAATTGGTGGCGTTATTGGAGCATTCTTTATTCCGGAAGGGCAGTTTGCCTCTACTTGGATGGTATTTGGCATGATTGGAGGCTTCTTTTTCATCATCATACAGCTTATTTTGATCATTGACTTTGCACACTCTTGGGCTGAAAGATGGGTCTGTAAGTACAGAATGATATGTTGTTATTTGTTTTAAATAATTATTGTTAAAAGATAAGTCAAAATGAAGAGGCCATCTTTGATCTTGAATGCCAAATCATCCTTCAAGTTCCCTTAAATATGTAAAATGAAGAGGTTAATAATAGATATTACTTATGAAGTTTATAGGTATTCAACTTGCACTTATGTACATATCTTTGTATAAATATGATTCATAATTATAAGTCTCAAAGATAAAATTTATTGCTTCTTTATATAACACTTACTTCTTGTCATATTTCTCATACAATAACATATATATGTATAAACAAAAAATCAACAAAAAGCCCATTTTTAACAACTGCCAAAACTGTATATAATTTTATTTCCCTATTACTTTACTACTTTCAGCAAATTATGAGGAGTCACAGTCGCGGACCTGGTACGTAGCTCTGCTGCTGTCCATGCTGACATGCTTCACACTTGCATTGACTGGAATTGTGTTGCTCTATGTATATTACACAAAGGTAAGCTTAAATATAATTTTCATCAGAAAATTGAGTTGTGGTTAAAACATCTAATTTATCATGAAGCTTATTCGTTTTTAAAGACCATCTAGGTAAATTTCCTTGACAGTACTACATTTATTTGAAACTAGCTGTCCACGTGCCGTTTCATCCGTACGAAATTATAAAAACTTTATTTTGTTGTTTACATTTGTCAAATTCTCAATACCAAATGTCAAAATTACCATTACCATAATAACCAGGCTTCCTTAATGCTGGAAGCTTGTAGTTTTTTGACCCTTTACCAAGGTTTTTCCAATTTATTTACCCCCTAAGTTTAATAACGTGAAAATATATAGCATAAAGCGTGTCGTAAGTATAGGGCTTTTTATTCAAGTAAGAGTTATTCAAAAATATGATGTGAGTGCTGACATCCTACGTCACAAAGTAGTGTGTGTTTACGCTTTGTTATGTTAGTATAGATTTATCTACAATCATATTTAATGACAGTTTTAAAAAGCTCTTTTTTTCATATATTAAAATATTGGTCATATTTCAAATATTGTAATAAAATAATTCAGTATAATTAAAAGCCTTCGACAGCCAGGTTGGTAGTAAAATCTATTTTTGTATTCCAAATGGAATTCTAAACCGTTTTTGAGTTATATAGGTTTAAAGAGATTCTGAGTCTTGATATTTTGAAGTAATTTATATCTGTGTAACATTTTTAAACTGCCCAGTCGCTTGGGAAATTTAAGTGTCGAGGGCTCTGGTGCCTTGGGAATCACTAAACACTCTTCTATTGCACGTATGGTTGGCCACCGTAGAGTGTCTTTTAAAGATTCCCCTCTATACCAAAAAAGGGGATATCCTCACCTATCGACGCATAAGTTAAAACGTATGAAGCTTAAAGCCACTTTATAAAAGTACAAATATTAAATACACATTTCGTTGCAAGCACAAAAATGTGGAAGTGTTTTTTTCGTACTATACAAATACTAGCGTGTTCAGATAAATAAACTCTCACCGGTTACGTAACCACGCCTATTTCACGCACTTATAAGGTTTGATTACTGGGAAACAGTTTTGTAAACTAGTTTCGGACGTAATTACTGAAAGTATAGCTTTATATTTCCGGACCTTATCTAACATGCTAACAACTTAATATGACTATATATGTTTTACGATTTTTATTTGTTTTAATAAACAATTCTGTGACAACATACTCCCGTAATAAGTTTTCCATAATATTAATTTAATGATTAATAAATTGTAATGAACTTTATTATTGTATTACAATATATTGCCAATGTTAACCGTTACGATTGCTTTATTAAAATGTACATAAAATATGAGATTACTGTACCAAACAATGTCATGTAAATATTACTTTATACATTACGTAAATTTTTAAATTAGCGACTCCAGAGTCCGGCGTTAAATTTAGTCGTAATTTGTTAAGCACTAATTGGTCTCAACCTATTTTTCATTGTGCCCGCGGCCGCAGCGCCCCGACTTCAAGCCTCATTGTAGTGTAGCCATCAATAGGCAAACATATACGTTTGCAAGTAAATAGTATTACAATATACTAGCTATGATCGGTTTGATATTTTAAAGAAAAAAAAAACTATCCAATAATTTCAGAAACTTTAGTATCTTACATATGTATGAAAACAAACTCATTAATATGGATGTCAAAATTTAAAACAATAGTTAACATTTGTATCAAAACTCAAGAAAATAACGAGAGAAGCTTGACGTTAATGTTTACTAATAAAAACAAAATGTACACATAAATATAACTTGAACGTAGACAGTAAGAGGAAACAATAAAAGAAAATCCCTTAATTAGAATTCCAGCGTCGAAAGGAAACAATTATAACAAGGAGTGCCTTTTCCTAGCATTTCCTTGACGTTGTTTAAGCCGATAATAGATATAGGCGTAGCGCTCTTTGCGGACAAACTTCTAGTTCATACCCCACAAGTGTTGTACCAATCCGTTGTCGATATATCGACATCGATTATGAATTCTGAAATGACAACTTTAATCATTAACTACGAAGTACTACAATTTAAAGATATTTTTCTTAATACAAATTAGTATTTTTTTTTAAACCATAACAATCCATTGTTTTGCTACTTATCAAAATAAATATACTTTGCAGTACTAAAGAATTGGATCGTAAAAATTAAATTAAAGTTAGCGTCGAATCTAACCGCAGTTACGTTCAGTGCGACGACAATGAATCTTAGACATGATAATAATTGGCTATAAAGTTACGACCCCACGGTGTGAACCGCCTCTCCACTTTCTAATATTAAATTTACGACACTTCCTATATAATTCCCGGTTTTGTAAAGGAAATAACCTTTTATTACTTCCTTAATAGTGATCTGTTCTGGTTTTTATTGTACTCAGTGGTTCCATCACCAGCTCACTATATGTCCCCACCGAGGGGCTCGAAGCCTACCCTAAGTT
>DVQG01000780.1:0-12882 GCA_018231605.1 Papilio ambrax
CACGCCATTAAACTTAGGGGGTAAATATTTTGGATAAAAACCCTAATGTGGGAAATAATTTGCAACATCAAGAAAGTAAGATTGTCAAGGTTTGTCATATCATGTCACTTTGAGATTTGCTATTGATAGTTTGAAAATTTTCATAACTTCATGCAGATGAAGCCGCACGGGAACGGCTAGTACAATATAATTTTCACTTGTAAAAGTCAATTTTACGTAGGAAAACATGTTAAGCACCTGTAAGTATTCCCTCCTACCTGTAGACGTTTTAGCTTAAGATGTTTTATGACAATATTGAATTTAGTCAAGATGACAAAGTGCGCGACGGTTAAGTGTACTACTAAAGTACATACAATTTACGAGCACCTTTTAACATGTAATGTAAAGGAGCACGGTAAGGAAAACATTTTAAAGCCTTTTGTCGTCGTGAAATTACCGTTTGTAGTTTTATATTTAACAGTAAACTTTAGATTTTTAAACGTATCAGGTATTGTAAAGCCTACTATACCCGTCCTAATTCTAGTCTAGCAATCTTAGCCTTTTTACTTATATACTAATCTAGCTGTTCCCGTGCAACTTCATCCGCATGAAACTATAAATACTCGTACTTTATTTTATTGTTTACATTTGTCAAATTGTCAATTGCAATTATCAAAATTACAGATACCATAATAACCTTGCTTCCTGAATGTTGGCAGTTTGTGTTCCCTTTTCCACATGAAGGTTTTTTCCAATCTATTTTAAAAATATATATAGCGTTTTGTAAGTGTAGGGCTTTTTATTAATGAAAAGTGTATTCTAAAATATGCCGTGATTGGTGACATCGTACGCCTATAGATTGTGGATCGGATTACTTAATATAAGATTCCACTAGTTCCTTATTAACGTTATGTCAGGTAAGAATTTCTTGACAGAAGCATAATTTATGTGTCGCAGTCTAATTAAGAGCGCCAACGTCTGCTAATGAAGACGCTTCCAAGAATAAACACTCGTTTGATTCACAACACACAGGTACTTGACTTGTTTTACGTGTATGCAGAAAGACTCTGTTAATTATAGTAATGCTTTTGGCTCTTTGATGCTTACACTATTAATGTAATGAAATGTTTCCCATATGTATGTGAAAAAGCGACATCTTTCGATCTCATCTGAAACTACACTGAATTTAAATATTAAAAATAACGCCATCTACTGATATTGTAAAGAAAAATTGCACGATTTGAAGTCTGAGGGTTATATTAAAATTAGGTTATTGAATGATTAGGTTAGTGATTAATTTTGATATCGTTCGATCACATTAGTACTGCAACAAGTCCTAATCACGTATAATCTTTATCCTTTTTTTACACAGTTTCGCGAAGAGCAAATATAAAGACGATTCCTATAGTAAGTGTATTGTGAAATATTAAAATCATTTTCCTCGGAATATGTACGATAACTTTAGGGATTATTCATGACACGCAAGTACATGACACTGAGCAAAAAGAATTTCGTTTTTCTCAACGACTATACTCGTATAGTATGAACACTCACGACAAATTTGTTATTATTTATGTAAGCAACCTGTTCAGTTCTATCTTTTCATTCAGGATTTGTGTTTTTTTTTTCAATTTATGTTGTGTTATATCATACGGAGGAAATATTTGATTGTTTGTTTGTTGGCATTGAAGTGGCTCCGATTCTACTGAACTGATTTGACAAATTATTTCACTGTAGAGAAGCTTAACTGTCCCCTGATGACGTAGGGAAATTAATTACTGGATTTTTTAATTCTGTGCGGGTGAAGTCCCAAGAAAAGCTTAGTATATTAGCAGAGTAAATAGGAGATGTCGCTTTTATATTATGTAGACCTAACAACATACATAAAACGTAATGTCAGAATGTAAATAGAAAACGAAAGGTTTGAAATTATATTTGTCTATGTTATATAATACCATATGATATTAAAATTTCAATTAAACATCCTGCCTACGTTTGATACTGTAATAAATATAGACTTACTTATCAAAAATCGCTGAAGTGCGAACCACAAATCTTCCCAACTGGCGGTCTGTGGGTTTGTAATATAGAAAAATGCTTTTTTTCCACAAAATGTACGCTGAAGGTCCTTGTGAATATCAGTAACACGAAATCATTTGATTTAAGTATCAAAAATATTTTATTTCATAACATTTACTTAACTAACACACCAACATGTTATTTTAAAAAGGCAAAACAGATATGCTTAACCTAAATTTTGTGAAAGACGGCACGTAGTAATTAAAATCTGTATTTCATGTTGAGTTAAAAAAATACTTTTTCCTATATTTAAGATTTATTTACAGCGTTGATGTAACGCATCGATATATTAGTTATGGGTTTGACTGTAGACTAGTACGATTCATATTGTTGTCTCTGTTGTTTCAATTAGAATGAAACAGACGAGAATATGTATACCTGCAAGCCAAAGTTAAGGATATTGCTCTTAAACTCAATAGGCTGAGGTGGCAATAGCCCGATCATATTTGTCAGGCGAGCGATGCCATTTTAGGAGGGGAATAACGATCCATCTCGAATGGAAGCTACGGTAGAGGATCAAGACCGTAGTTTTTTTGTAATTTTAAAATCAGCGCTTGACCACGATTCCACCTATAGTTAAGTGGTAATGTGGTCGAAGGATGGTACACGCTTATTTTATAAAGATCCATTCACCCTTCTATTTAGACGGAGCATATGGATGAGGGAAGGAAGTTGAGCGAGGCGATGACACGACAGCCCAATAACTCTATTGAATATGCCATGCCAATGGGTGGTTGACACAAAGACTGCGGGGACGTCCAAACCACCCCAGAGATTACTCTCGGGTCCTCTCACCCGGTCGCCAATCGGCACGATGAAGCCACTCTGGTGGTGCGTCTAGCATCAAGGTGGACTCACGTCTTTATACGCAAGGCGGGAAGTCGTTGGATGTGGAAGGGCGATGTCCAGATAAGGCTCATGATTGTATGATCCAAAATTAATTTATGATAAATTATACCAAAGTTTATAAAGTAATATAAACAAAAAGTAGTTACGGGTAAATTTCAAGGTACACCATCTGGCGAGAGTATAACATAAATTATCTACGACCCAGTGACCGTAAACTGTACAGAGCAATAAAAATAAAACATTTCATACGCATGAAAATTATGAAAACTAGAAAATGAATTTTAATTTGATAGTTAAGTCTAGTTTTTATAATGATGGGTCTAAAGGTACTGGCTGTCAATAAAATATATATATTTTTTTACATTTAAAGCATGAAAATTAAAAATTAATGAAGTTTTATGGGATGTTCAATGAAGTTAGAATGCGTCATAATTAGTAGGACTAACAATATCAAAAAGTCGTCAGGATTTTTTTTCCAAAATAAAACCTTTAAAAGAGCTGTCTAAAATTTTAATGAAAAGCAAAGAGGTGCAGATATAATATATGATGTAATTAGATGTTCAAAGGCTACAAAGTCATTGCCACCCATGAATATGTTAATGGAAACCGTTTTCACATAATTTTAAAAACCGGACGCCCAAAGAGACTTTTCGTCTTTTGCTTCCTAAATTGTTTTAATTATTTTTTTCATCCTTTATACTGAAAAGTCAGTGGAAATTTACTTTAGCATAAGCTTTAAAATAACGATAACTTAAAAGAACGTAACATTATCCCTCAGTATAGTATTTAACAAATTTATATTAAACAAAATAAGTAACATAAGAGACAATATCAAATTTCTGATGCAAGCTGCATATCGGCGAAGAAATTCAAAGATATGTGTGAAGTTAACCAACCCGCACTAAACCAGCGTGATGATTATGATCCTATTCTTTTCATTCAAGACAAACAAATCTACAATTTACAAAAACATAGAAGATGTCTATGGGCGTCTCTATTTAGCCGTACCAATTGACTGCTTGCTCGTTTATTGCGTAATAAAAAAAAACAATGTTCGAGAACATATGTACATACCTTGTTAAAGCTATGAGATATCTACAACAGTACAAACCGTGACTATATTCCTAACGAGTACGTCCGTGGCAATGCAGACTACGTGACCGAACAGATGAACCCTGGGGATGTCCGTTAAAGTGCTGTAAACAATATTACGTAAGCAACACAAGAACAATTCACACATAGAATTGTGGAATGCAAGTGTTGTCGTTTGATGTGTTTTAATCAAACCATTGATTAACAATAAAATCTACATTTTACCTTGAATTTAATTTTTTTATTTATCTGTTAAGTCATCGAGGATATGCTTAACAACGGGCACATACCTTAAACTAAACTATCGCGCAACAATTGTGCGATTGTCGATTGGTTAGCAGCCATTTCAACTGTTTAGTTGCACAACAAAAATCGAGTAGTATGCGCACCTCCATATAAGCTCATAGGAATCAAAGCGAGGCCAAACAGTTGTGGAATAGTTTAGTCAAAAGGCGCGCTCTAAGAAGGGAGTGAATTCAATTGTGACGGCGTATAGAGATGTATGGAAGAGCACATACTGTGCCGACCCTCGATACGGCAAGGGCAAGTTAACAATGATTATTCATCGAATTATATTTCTCTTTAATCTTCACCATCATGCCATTTTCCGTACAAAGGGTCGGCACAACGTTTACTACTCTTAGGTATTGTCGCTATTTCTGTACAAGTAACATAATTAAGTTTGTTAAAATTGTAGCAATATAAAAGGTTGTAATCCATAATTCTGTTTTCAACGATAACATGCTTCAATCTTCGTTATACAAGGCGAAATATTGTATTGAAATAGAGATTTGGAAATTTGGAATCGCAACGAGGATCATAATGAGGAAGCCGTGGGAAGATGAATACTTATTTCCAGGAAATTACGACTCGTGAAAATTTCCGCGCAAGAAATAAGTTGTCTGCCTTTCTAACGTGAAATCTGTTGACAATTGACTGATTTACCGTTATAGCCTATTTGGATATATGAAGATTACATGAACTGTGTAAAAACATATCATGAAATTACCGTCTGTCGAAGTTGTTTCATGAATTGTTGAGTTACAAAAAGACGAAAAGTTTTTTAGAAATAATATTTAAACATTTTTATAATTACGAAAAAGTAATTTAACACACATGATACTACTATTATATATACGAAAATTTAGATGGATGGATGTTTGTTAGTTTGTAACCTAAATCGCTAAACAGATTTCTATAAAATTTGATATCATTTAGAGGGTAGTCTGGAAGAACACATAGGCTATTCACTTTTGTTTTTTTTTTAATTCTACGCGGACGGAATCACGGGAGAAAGCTAGTTATTAATACATTTGAAGGTATACATAGCTGTCAACGTATTTTACCGTCCAATGCAATATAGAGCAAAGTTCACGGAGGAACATTTATTATTTCACTAATTAGCATTTTGTTACAGCGCAACGAAATAGCAACACAATTAAATTAAACGGAAAATGTAGCCACCGCTCGAGAAAATTATTATCTGGGCAGATGATGCGGTATTCAAGAATTGAAATAAATTGTTTTATAACCTGTTAAATAAGAGCTGTGGTTTGCAAAAGGAAGTAAAATAGGTCACTACTTACCACATTTTATTAGTACAATAATTCTTCGGAATAGACATGAACTAATAATCCGTCTTTTGCTCTACGAAATAAAAACACATAAATTAAATTTAATAAAACCGTTTTCCTATTCGTAAGTCCTACAATTACTAATCAAACAATATTAAATCCAACAATAAAAATCTCCTTTCTCAATATTTATATTTGGATACTGAAATATTAAATCGCTTTGTAAATAGAATTTTCTTAGTGCTTTTATTTCTTTCACTAGAGTGCTAACAAATATAGCTCGTGGCGCTTTACGAACGTGTAATTTACAAAACATCCTCAAGAACAAAGGATCTCCTGATGTTAAAAGAATTGATTAAACATTTTAATGCCTGCGTCCATTTTACACATAATTTTCATCTATAACATGTCTCTTCTATGACATTTTATATAAAAATATTTTAAATACAATGATTTTGTACCGAATATGTAAATTATGTTACCAATTTCATTACCAACTATCAATCAATTCGTAAGACTGACTGTATTTTCTTTAAAGAAATTCAAGTAAATCCGTTGCGGATAGTAAGTAAGCTGTCCGTTTTACCTATTAGTAAAGTTGTAGTTATAATAAAATGTTTTCTTTTAAACATTTACTTCAATATTTTAAATAATTTGTATTTTTTATCCTCCATTGTGCTGCAAAAACATTCTTTTCAATTAATTTCGAAATACAATACGAACATTACGCAAACTCGCACCGAAAAACAGACTGTTCCATTTAGAGTTAATTAGATAGTAAGTACATTATTTAAGCCTTTGTTACTGCTACACAGTCGTTGCTTATGCATTAAGCAATAAGCAGAAAGTTAACTTAGAGGATTACTTACAAAATAGCTTTTTAAACCTTCGCAAGGAACATAAGCGTAATATAGAATAGAAACACTCGAAGCCATAATTAAGGTTCTAATCCTTTTCCCTCAGAAATTATATTGTTAAATTTAAATTAAACTATTTTTTTTTTCAGATAGACTATAAAAAAATAGGGACTTTTTAAGTAATGAAAGTTTTTCTTCTAATAAAAAAAACAAGAGCATTTAAGTAAATAAATAAACAAATAAGCATTCTTTATACTAAAAAAATGTTTTTTTTTCTCCATTACAACGTATCCAAATAATGTTTGTTATTGCGGAATACTCAATAAATTTCCAACATGACGACGATTTGTTTAGGATTTATTTTTATTAATATTGTTATTTGAATTGACCAAAAATGTAACAAAATACAATAACAAATAGAACAATATACATTTTAAATTATAAATAAAACTTTTGTAGTAGGAAACGGGGACTAATTCCTCCCTAGAGTTTGCTAAAATTCACCAAAACTTGGGCGCGCTAACACCTGCAACTTGAGCGGCTTAAATTAATGCAAAGTTCGAAGCTGAAACTTTCAATTTGAATAGAAGGTAGTTGTTGCGAAACTATGCAAATTGTTTTGATAAAGCGGTTCATAGTTGCATTTATTATTAGGCGTATTTAAAGTACTCGTTATTTTTTACACAAAGTGTATTAATTAGTATAACAAGGAAAGCAACTAAACAATCAATTTATTTGCTTGTACATGAGAAAACACATTTTATTTTGTTACATCTGTTAGATCTATTAAAGTGATTACGTCATATGTCATATTAATATTATAAATGCGAAAGTTTAAATGGATGGATGGATGTTTGTTGAACTTTGTAGCCTTAATGGCTGAATGGATTTCGATGAATTTTGGCATAAATGTAGAGTATAGTCTGGAAGAACTTATAGGCTATACACTTTTGTTTTTTTTTTCAATTACACGGAGAGGAAGTGGCGGGCGAAAGCTAGTTTTCTATAAAATAAATCTGTTTTTTTTACCATGCCTTAAGAGGGTTACGTAAGACTATGTAACGCCCTTTTCAGATCAGCGCCCTGGGCGGTCGACCAACCAATCCCTACCCTAACACCGGTTTTATTTATGTTTAAAAAAATCGATATAAAGAGCTAGTTGTTGCAGGTGAACGTCAAAAAGTAATTAATTTAGCTGCTAAATGCAAAAGAACGGTTCGCTGATGAAAATTCGATTAGCAAAGCCAGTTTCTGACAACTTGTAAATTGGAAGTTCCGCGATTGTTTAGCAAAAAATGTTTCTTTCAGTTATTGAAGCAAAATGTGATTTAAATTTTAAAACTTCGGAGTAAACATTGTAAAGTAATTTTCAACCTCTGAGATGTTAAAAAGTTATGTTAATATTAAACCATTTAATGTTTTTATCTTTACAGAATAATTAACTAAAATATCATTTTCAACAATAGTATACGCTTCTCTGCGACGTTTTTTATCTGGGGTAGTTTCAATATAGGATTTCATTCCATTTAAATTCCTCATCTTTCATTAATTCGCAATATTCATTGTACGTTATTGTCATTGAACGTTAAAATATCCAGACTAATGACTGAATTGGAAGTCGTCCAAGTCATTATTTATTAAAAGCACCAAACCATACGTCACACAGATTAAAAATATTTTCATTAACGATTTATCTCACGGGTTAATTTCATATGCAAAAGTTACAACTCCAATAGCATTTCGAACATTTACAAAAGTTCATATTCATATTTTGAATATTCCTGATATGTTAAAAATAAACGTAACTAGGTTCCTACGTCTTATAGGTTTTGGTAAGGTGATACATCTTATTACAAATTGGTCTAATTGTACCTAAAAGTGTAAGTTTTCAGATCTCCTCAAATTCATAATTAAAACAGAATTAGTATAATATAAAGGGAAGAGTGTACCGCAATCCTCAGTGGGATTATTCATGATGCCGCCGCAAGGCAAAGGAATTTGTTGTTTTTCCTTGTAAGTACAGCATCAAAGAACCATGGACAAATTTCTTATGATTTATGTGCGGGACCTGTTCAATTACTACGTATATCTTATTCAGGTCAAACCAACGCGCGGCGCACGCCGTTTTTGTATCTACAATACCATCGTTAATAAAAATACAGAAAGTACGATACTAAATCTGTAACATAAATAATAATAGAAGTCTTATCTTTTCAGGGTAGACAAAAATAGAAAATGTACTACATTTACAATTAACGTGGATGGACAAAATTAGTAGACTTAAATTGAATTGTTAGTTTTATAAAGGGTAGTTCTAAAATCAGCTTGAAAGTTGGTTTATTCTTTAAAAATTCAAGGGAAGTACTGGCTGAAGTAAAGAAAGATAAATTTAAAGTAAATAGAAAAAGCCGAAGTTCGAGACTGTATTAATTCATTCGTTTACGGGCCGTCAACTCAGCTTAAATTGTTGAACACGAGTGAAACTTGAGTTGTGAAACTTGGGTTATGGAACTTGAGTTCACGGGACGCCGACGGTCGGCCGTCAGCACATCGCAATTCAAACTTTCAAGCGCTGCACGCACTTAGCTCATCTTACTTTACGGCACTTGTTTGCGGTAAATAGCAATTTGGAACTAGTCGTCCAACAAGTTTGTCGGGCGCTTGATTGAAGCGCTGAATGGCCTATAACGTAACTTTGAATGGTCAAATTAAGTTACATTTTAGCCAGCAGAGGATTCAGGTCCGTGTCTATTTTGTGTACAAGATTTTTACATTAAATTTTGCGTAACATTTTAGATAGAATCGTATAGGGTGTGTTAACACATTCATTGTGTAACAGGCCAATATCGGCCAGACGCGGTACTTAAGCTGGTGCGGACGAAGAAAACTATGTCCTTACATAAAATGCATGAATTATGTTTTCACAAATTTACAGCAATTTAATCAATCCTAGTGCTGGTGGGTCTAAAAAGACCTGCCACGCACTAGCGGAAATATTATTGGGGGCGCATTTTGACCCGCCGCTGCACCAGATGAAGAATTATGATTTTACTTGCTGCAGTAAACTTGTTAAAGTACTATCGTTTAAATACCGATTGAACCATTTTGTACTTTTCAAATCATGCAATAAGATTATCTTATTTATCGATTGATAATTGTAGCATTGTCTGCCAATAAGATAACGTTCAACTAAAATGGTATCGGATTACAATAACTTTTATATCACAAGTTATAAAATTATGCAAACTGGTTGAATATTCCATCATTCTTAGATAGACGTAGACCATTAACGATATCTTTATCCATTACGTCTTAAATTCCCGCATCGAACTGCGCTCACTCGCTTGTCTGAAACCTTTTCTTTTTTATCTTCCTTCCTTCTATTTACTGTTCGATACGCCTTTTGAAACCTCTTGGTTTTTTGTATTAGTTGCATTACGATATTAAAAAAAATTAACCAACGTTATTACCCATTAAAAGCCTGATTTATTTAAGTCAAATTGCAAATTATAAGTGTTCTCTTTACTGTGTTTTTTACTAAAGTAGAGAAATAGTAAAAAAAATCAAAACGATATTTTTATACATTTCCGTGATATGCTCCTTTTTGTTTTGTAACTTGAAGATTATCAATCAAAGGTAACATATAAACAGTAAAGTCTAATTTTAAAATAAAATCGATTGTAGATGTCTAATGCGATTTATAACCCCGGTATCAAATTTGAAACTTCAGGTATTTAAAAGTAAGTCCTATAACGATCAAAGGTAACACAAAGATCGCCTGCGATACATGTTACAAATGTAGCTCTATTATTGTTTTAAAGTAAATATAATTGAGAACAGTGTGTAAATTAATTTCAACACAGAAAACAGTTTTATGAGCGGTTAGACTAATGTTTTTAATTTAGCGCCTTCTGAATTATTACGGGCTAAAGAGCATGTACGCTGCATCTCGTGTTGCTTCGGCGAAAGGAGTCGAATTTATTGTCTTTCTAAATTAAGGGGCAAAATAACTTTAATTAAATACCTTGCGGTGGTTTTAACAACTTTTAATTTACTTTTAAAATCATGTTTCAAATTGTTAGCAACTTTTAAATTACTTTAATGATTGTGGGTTCATTTATACCATTATCGTTAAATTTTAAACACGATAAGGATTTGTGAACATGTGATTTTTTTAATTTTACCTTTCGAATGCACTCTGAAACTTCTATCAAATGAATGTTTATTTTAATTAATTGAAAATAAATAAACTAAAAAATTCGTTCTATAAATAAACGAGTGCAACTAGTGCCTGAAATGGAAACTTTAAAGCTTCCGCTAAATACACGATGTTAATTAAAGCTTGAGCCACGTAATGCTAGGATTTGCAAAGTTACAAGATATCAAATCGGAAAAGCTGATGTGGAAATAATTATGTTTATACTAAGTTTCGTCTTAAGTATGCACATAAGTAACTTTTTTCTAAAGTCGTTATTTTTGTACGTAAATATCGTGATACATGCCTCTATAATGAACAAATTGTAAAAAAAGGAAGACTAGTGCTAGAGTAAGCTCTTTTGTTTCTGATTATCTGTAAGGAATAAATTATCTTAAATATAAATTATTCTTTGTAAAATTAATTAGTGTTATGCACAAAGGAGGTTCAGATTTCAAACGCTCATTAACTTTAAAGCTACAAAATGCAGGTGCGCCCAACTTTGATTCGGTGTGCTTGAAAACTTTGTGTTAAATTATAGTTCTAATTTGAAAAGTCTGATTACATAACAAGTAACAAATTATTTTTAAACACTCTTGTAAGCATCATTAGTAATCAAACTTCGTAAGCGATTGGTTAATCGTTTAATCGAGTGTTATATCCGAAAAAGCCGAAAAAAAATGTATATCCGAAAATATGAAAACTTTATTCTATAAACTAATGTAAAAGACCATATGTATCGTTCAATGTTCCTTTAGTTAATGTCCTCTTGACCGACTTTCCAAAATAAGGAGGTACTCAATTCGTCCGTATATAACTATTTTTTTTTATAAATTACATCCTTTCACTGTCAAGACACTCAATCGAAAATTTTTTCAAAGCAAAAAATGTTGCACTTATCGAACGACTATCCTTTTAAATCAGGTCTTGAAATGCAACAATACGATTGTACAGATTTTTTAATCAGGAAACTGTTCATTTCAGTCTAGTCGCTTTGTGACGTAGTTGTCCGGCGCGGGCCGCGGGCGGCCTGTCTTTATGCACCCCTGAAGCAAGACGATTATTTACTACTGTGATTATCTTAATGAAAAAAACACTTATAACTATTATGTTAAAAACAAATGTCAACAATTCTTTTTCGCATTTTTTATTTTCCAAAATTAAAACATGTTTAAGAGACAATACAATTTATTATTAACCCTTAATTCCATCGTGTTACTAACAAATTAAAAAAACCTATTGTATTAGTTTCGTGAGATGAGAAAAATGCGTGAGATTTTTACTTTAGTGTTATGGTAATTACATATAAATTTTTTTTGGTATAAAAAACTTCGTCGAATTAAGGGTTAAACTAATGTCAATTTATGGTATGAGATATGTATTACGTAATATTATGTTAATTAACGGGATAGTTTAGCTGCATACTAATTAGCATTATTTACCATTTCACAAAGCCAATGTTCAGCGAGCAAAATGCAAGACGCAATAATTAAATTACGACGAGACTCCTTTTCATTCCTCGACACCGTTTCAGAATTAATGTATTAATCTTAGTTGAATATTTAATGTAAAATTATACTAATAAATAAAATATAACAACCATTAAAATGTGCTGGAAATTCAAAACTCTGCATTGCTTTTAACTAAAGAGATAAGAAGTTTGGTAACTTTTTAAAACGTTAGCCTATTTACATAATGCAAGTAAGCTGTACTCGGCCGAGACATCTTAAGTCAAGCGATGCAAGGGGAACTTTTCTAAAGTTGAAAAGATACCCCGCCCCGAGTTACGTGCAACTGTAACAAGATACTTTCGAAATTGAGTGCAGATAGTTACTTTAGAGCTTGCATCTCTTTCAAATCTTATGCCATGTTTTAATATTATAAGTACTCTAAATAACATAAAAATTGTCTCCAATTGTACTTCAAAATTGCCGCATCACAATGTTGTATAGAAGTAATGGTTCATAATTCATGAATGAGTCAATTCACAAATATTCTATCTATGACCATCATCGGTCGAAAAAAGATTGTTGTGCTATCCGGAGGCCTAATTTTAGGCGCTTTCCCTTTCCACACTTTTCTTAAGAGGAAAGGATGGGAAGGAAAAGTGGAAGGAGACGCATAGGAAGGGGAAAGGTCCTCTTTATGTGCGTCTCCTACTCCGTCAATTAAGGGTAGGCAGCGCATCTGCAATTACGGATATTTATGGGCAGCGGTCGCTTTCCATTTCGGTGGATTCAGGTGGCCGTTTGCTCGT